>CM053026.1:184917569-185180578 GCA_028564925.1 Lithobates sylvaticus
TATGTGAGGGTTTACATCCACTTTAATTCATAGATTGCATTAAGGTGAAAACCTATTTTTACAAGCACTTTAAAATTGCTCCCGCCCTCCTAACACCTATACTAACTACCCTGTAAGTAAGATGCATATACTTACCTATTCTCTGGACAGTCTTGTTCGGTCCCATGATCGGCTCCCATCGCCAATCTTCAGGGGAGAAGGAGCGACAGCCGACAACAGATGCCCCATAGTAAGCTTAGGGGTGACCTCACTGCTTTCTTGTCTCCCTTGAAGCTGGCTGCTGGGAAGATCACGTGACTAGACTGGAGTGCTCTGATAATGGGTAAATGTATAAATCTTCCTTTCACCATGTAGTTAGTATGTGTTTAAAAGGGAGTGAGAGTTTTAAAGGCTAAGTTCACCTTTTTTTTAAACTTTTTTTTTCTTCTAAATTCCAGCTCCCCTATGTACCAATATAGCATTAATTTACTTATTTTGCAAAAATGAAACCGCTTTACATTAATTCTACACAGGCTACCTCGCTGTCTTCATGGCTGTTTAAAAACACTGCTCGATTACTTCTGCCTTACTTCCTGGTCAGACTTTAGGTCATGACACAGGAAGGAGTTGAACAGCTGATCTCATAAAAACACACCCTGCATCATCCACCCTCAACTGGTCAACTCCTTCCTGTGTCATGACCTAAAGTCTGTCCAGGAAGTAAGACAGAAGTAATCGAGCAGTGTTTTTAAACCGCTGTGAAGAGTGAGGTAGTCCTGTGTAGAATTAATGGAAAGCGGTTTCATTTTTGCAAAATAAGTACATTAATGCTATATTTTTACAAAAAAAAAGTGAACTCCGCCTTTAAGCTTAGTTGGAATTAGCCTGGAATTCCACTTTAATGCAGTAGACAGATCTGTAAAGGCAAGTGTTTAGCATGTTGCTCCCCTCTCTACACTCCCTCCGCATTGGTATGCATTGGCAATGACTACAATTCTTTATACTTTCAAGAGCTAACCCACAAAATGCCTGCAAAAAGTGGGTTCTTGAATGTAGGGCACTCCTGCTTGAATTAAAGGGGATGCAGAGCACCCTGCAAATCCCTCCTTCTTTTGATAGCTGTAGGCTGCAGTTTTAGAAGCCTGGTGATGTCATGGTGACAAAAAGATTGAAAATCTTCATAAAAGAAAAGGGTGTGCAGACATTGGGAACTTTTTATTATCTTGCTCAGCGTTCAGCATTAAAGCGGTTGTATTGTCCGCTTTGTCATTTATACCTACAGGTAAGCCTATAATAAGGCTTACCTGTAGATAAAACAAATATCTCTTAAACCTGTACGGTTTAGGAGATATTTACCTTCCATGCTGCCGCTGATGTCAGCGGCGCATGCGCTGTGAAGGTCAGGCGTATATTTACGGAACTGAGGGCTCCCACGCACATGACGTGACGGTGTGGCTGGAGCCAGGAACCCAGAAGAAACGCAGAGGAAACGTGTTGGCTCCTTCAGCGCTTATCGGACATCCCTGTGGGAGCTTCGTTGTAAGGTTCATTATGAGCTAGTATGCGGTGCATACTAGCACATTATGCCTTTGCCTCACAGGTGTTTTTTTTTTTTTGGCATACAACCACTTTAAGTGTAGTTTCACTATGGTTGCATCAGCAGTTCACAGGTTGTTTTTATGTCTTGCCTAATGTTGCTGTTGAACACAACAGACAGTCACATAATATTTCGTAATGTTTATTGCATATTTCACAGTAAATGTCAAGCGTTTCACAAGGATTTATCAAGAATGAGAACCTTATATACCAATGTAATGCAATATCGTAGTAAAATGTATAGATCAAGAATTGGGCAAAACTCTTATTTATGCTGTAGATTTCACTGTTCGTTTAGAAATAAAATAAATAAATATTTAATACTCATTAAGGTATTAAATGAGTAAAGATTGATGACTTTGTGTAACCCCTTGAGCAGCATGTGTTAGTGATTTTTTAATTATCCCTGGGCGCATATAATGGGTTTGGCTAAATGGTGCTTTAGTGTTCTTTTCGAAAGTCCATGCTAAATGTAGTTACCTGTGCCTTTTTAAAATTCACCCGTCAACCATATACAAAATATTAACATGCACCACAAGCTGTCTGTTATTGTCTTTGTTAACCAGAAACCTATTCGTAGTGTGGCTGTTTTTCTTTATCCTTCACTAAGTGACACAGTATTCATTTACAGAGAGATGATTGGTTTAAAAGAAGCTTTTTTTTTGGCCAAACTTCTCTTCTGGATCACAGGAGTGCAGTTATTTCTGCACTTCAGTGATCCAGATTCAGGTGAATCAGATTCAGGCTAAAGCCTGCTGTCGACTAAAGTCACAGAGCTGCTCCAGTCTCTGGATTTATCCCAACAATAATGTCAGGATCCACCCAGATGCCTGACCTGCAGCTGGTTCAGCCTCTTGGTGCACCACAGAGGCCCTGAGCTTGCTGCTCCCCTGCCCGTCGCTCAGAGGCAAAGCAGAGTTCTGGCTGATAGTCACCACCCTTTGCTCAGTGAAGGGCAACAACTGAGCAATCAGTGGTCATGTAATCGCTCAGTGCTTGGCCTTAGAGCAAGTAGGGGACAGCTGCAGCATTGCTACTTCACTTGGTGCAAGGAAATCTCCCATGGAAATACTCTAGGGAGCATATCCTGACCTTTCATCAATCAAGCCTGGATCTTCATTTGTCCCCAAGTTCGATCACGAGACAGACTTCTGCCCTTGCGATCTAATGCCAAGACCACTAGCCTCTATTCTGGTTAAAACTTTTCTAAGGCTTGTCTCTCCTGTGGTTTCTTCCATTCTGCCTTCTGTCACTCCATGGGATTTAAATTTGGTCCTCTCAGCTCTTCAAAATTCTCACTTTTGAACCTACCTCTTGAACAGTGTTGGTCATCTTACTTTAAAAAAGTAATTAGTTAAGTTACAAATTACTTCTCCCAAAAAGTAATTGCGTTAGTAACTCAGTTACTACATTGGAAAAGTAATTCGTTACTCAGCAAAGTAACTGACTTTTTTTTAATATTCTATACGTGTAACTAAGGGGCGGGTCTAGTATTACTGTAACCAGGGGGCGCATTTATTATTATTGTTATATATCGTGTAACCAAGGGGCTGCTCTATTATTACTCTAACCAAGGGGCAGATCTGTTATAGCGTGTAAGCAAGGGGCGGGTCTATTATTATTATTATTATATCGTGTAAGGGGCGGATGGCTACAGAAGAGGGCGAATGTTAAATTAATGGGCAGAGCTCGATATATAACAATAATAATAAATGCGCCCCTTGGTTACAGTAATACTAGACCCGCCCCTTACTTACACGATAGACACCCCTTGCAGAGTAGCACGAGCATTGGGAGCGTGCGGCATCGCCTTGTACAATTGCATGTTAACTGCGCCTGCGCGGTGTAGAGTTCACTCAGAGCTGTTTAGGTTCGGCAATTTTCGGAAGCTCCGTAGTCCTTCGTACTGCGCAAGCCCTGCGCCAGCGCAGTACAGGGGGTCCTTATCCGGCGGGGGAACTTTTTCGGCAGGACACCGGAATTACACTACTGCCATCTAGTGGCGGTAGATGTAATTGGGGTAACTAAGCCAAAGTAATGGTAACTGAGTTACCATGAGGGGAAAAGTAATCAGTTAGATTACTCGTTACCCTCTAAAGTAACTGCGTTAGGTAACTCCGTTTATTTTAACTCAGTTACTTACATCACTGCTCTTGAACACAAGGTTACCTTCAGTGTTGCTATTATTACTCTGTGAGTTGGGTCTCTGAGCTGGCAATCTTGTCCTGTAAAGAACCCCTATTTGGCCTTAAAAAAATAACAACAAGGTGGTGTTGAAGCCTAGAGTCTTCTATCTTCCCAAGGTGGTTTCCACCTTTCATCTCCGCTAATATATGTTCTTTTGTATCTTTGTCTGACTTCATTACTTCTGAAGGGAATTTCCCTTTATTCCCCAGATGTTAGTGGTATACGAGTTTATCTCCCAGCTACTGCTTCCTTAAGACTTACTTAGCTTACTTTGAGGACAGGTTCTTTCAAATAGGCCAGTCTGCCAAGACCAGTCACTATTTTTTATAATACTTGTTAGCTGTATTCTCTGCCAACCTGTTTTATGTGTTTTAGGGGCCCTAGCAGTGTTGATCTTGAGTCAGTTTTGCATTACCCAATACACGCGTAATTTAGAGTTTTCAGTAGCCTATACTACTGAAGGCTTGCCATGGGTTCCATTGTGTAAATGAATGATTTGCAAATGCTTGACCTCAATGAATGATGGCTAACAAATTGTTGAGATTATTATACTTTTTATTGGTTAATTGACCTAATTGTGAATTCAAAATCGTGAACCTCTTCTATTAATACCGGTTTGTGTTTTAAACAGGAAATCCCTACAGTATTAGAATGATAGTATGGACATCTTACCCTTTAATATCCTGGAACACTTGCACCTGCTCGGTCAGGATCAGATCCTGAATTGAACAGATGTATTAATCTGTAAACACAGCTAAATCTGTATATGTGCACCCCTCTGGATATTAATTTTAATATTTTTCTGCTTTATATCCTTGGCTGGGGCTTGAAGGGTTACTACCTTCCATTTAGAACATCTAGGGTTTTCTTTTCCCTCTTGAGGGCTTTGATCAGTAAAGCAAATTTCTTTATTTGGAACAGATAGGTCTTTCCTCCAGCTGGCCAACAGTTCTTTATGTAAAAACATTTAGGCTTATAGTCTGTTTTTAGCTGGATCAGCTCATTCCACCAGCAAAGCATTTGTGGGAGAATAGCAATCCGTAGCCCAAACAGGACCAAGGCGAGGCGACCACTCGTGTTGAGGACCCTTCTGGAAGATGCAGATAATGAAAGGTGATCAGAGTGTGCCTGCATATTGAACCATCCTCCACTGTTTATAGCTGCCTTAGGACAATTTATATTGAAAAATGTTGTCTCATAGGGTGTCTTTGCAGGCTAATGCCATCTACAAATCTGAGCCTAAAGGCGTATGTGGAGTGCCTCATTATTTATATTTGGCCTGCATTTTGTGATCAAAGTGAATTTATACTTTGCCCGTTCAGATTTAAAAAAAGGTTTCATGGGTTGTTGCACAAACCGGCACTTACTTTTTTTTGCCATGTTCAGCTGCAGGAGGTTTGGTAGAATTAAAGTTGGTTTGTGTGTAGTGTATGCGACTCCCCAGAATTCAGTGCTTGATGCTGACTTAACCATGCAGAAGTGTTATGTTGAGGCGGTGCCTCTGAATGGCCATCAGTGGGTGGGTTTCCGGATGGTGGAAGCTGGGTAGACGTAACATTCCTATTTTATATGAAGGACAAGCCACATCTGCTTATAAAGCATAACCTTTTATATTTATGCTTCCAAATCTGGAAAACGCCCAGAAAAAAATCGGTGAAAGGATAGGAATAAAGTGCTTTTTGTAATTGTACATTACGGGAAGTTTTAGCTTTAGAGCCATTTTAACCCTTCCTGTGCTAGCAGTGGTTTGTGAGTTTTCTTGTGGGAAGTTCCTCACTTACACTTGTGCTCAAAAGTTTGCACACCCCTGGAGATTTTCTAATCTACGGTGTGTACCATTTTTAAAGAAAACACGAGTGAGCAGGCAAAACACATTTCTTCTACGTATTTCCTATTCAATTCATATTCAATTGTAGGTCATAACAGAATGGCACAATCCTAAAACAAAACATGGCAACAAGTAAATTAAATGATCCCTGTTCAAAAGTCTGCATACCCTTAGTTCTAAATACTGTGTATTGCTCGCTTTGGAATCAATGGCAACATTCAGTCTTTTGTTATAGTTGTCTATGAGGCCCCGAATTCTTGCAGGCGGTATAACTGCCCTTTCTTCTTGGCAAAATGCCTCCAGGTCATGCAAAGTCTTTAGTCGTCTTGCATGAACCGCAGGTTTGAGACCTTCCCAGAGTAGCTCGATGATATGAAGGTCAGGAGACTGTGATGGCTACTCCAGAACCTTCACCTTTTTCTGCTGTAACCACTGGAGGGTCAATTTTGGCCTTGTGCTTAGGGCCTTTGTCATGCTAGAAAATCCAAGAGCGTGTCATGCAGAAGAATGCAAACTGTCTGCCAGTATTTTCTGATCACATGCTGCGTTCATCTTGCCATCAATTTTCAAGAGATTCCCCATGCCTTTAGAACTCGCACACCCCCAAAACATCAGTGAGCCACCATGCTTCAGTGTGGGTGGTATTCTTGTCACTGTTGACCCCTATCCAAACATTGCACTTAAGCTTGTAACCATATTGGTCTTGTCACTCCAGATAAGTGTCCCACCAGCTGTGAGGCGTGTCAAGGTGTTGGGCATATTGTAACCTGGCTTTTTTGTGGCATTGGCACAGTAAAGGTTTATTTTTGGCAACTGGGCCATGCAGTTCACATTTGTTCAACAATTGTCATATTGTGCACCTTCAGGCTTCATGCACACTAGCATTTTTCATTAGCTCAAAGAAAGCTAGAAAAAAAAAGTTGGATGAAAAATGCTGATAATGGCATTTTTGTGCCAGTTTCTAGTAGCATTTTATAAGCTTTTAGAACATTAGCGGTTTTTCAGTACAAGAAGAAAATAAAATTTTAAAAAAGGCAGTTTTTTTCTGCTTCAAGCTGCCGTCATCCTGGGGCACGAGGGCGACGTCAGTGAGCCAATGAGGAGAGAGAGCGCGCCGGGGCTCAGTGTCTGAATGGAGAGACGCAGCGACTCGGCTCGGGTGCCCCCATAGCAAGCTTCTTTCTGCAGGGGTTCTCGGCAGGGGGAGGGGCCAACAGCACTGAAGAGGGACCCAAGAAGAGGATCTGGGCTGCTCTGTGTCAAAACACTGCACAGAGAAGGTAAGTATAACATGTTTGTTATTTTTAAATGAAAAAAGCAGAGACTTTAGTATCATTTGGAAGGTTTTTAAACTTTTTGCATTCTCTGCAAAAGATAAACTTATGTGCCACAGGATCCCCAGACCCCCCCCCCCCCCCCCCATACTCACCTGAGCCTGATCTTGTTCCAGCGATGTGCCTGAGAGCAGCAGCTCTCTCCCTCTTCACATGGAAGATTGATAGCAGCGGGAGACATTGGCTCCTGCTTCTGTCAATCAAATCCTGTGAAGAAGGAAGCAGGGCTGTGCCAAGCTGTGTGTGTCTACAGTGGGTTTATAGAAGAATCCACCCCCTTTTAAAAAATCACATTTTGTTGCTTTGCAGCCTGGAATCAAGACTAACCATTTTTGTTTTATCCAGCTGTATTTACTGGTGCAACTTATAACATCCAAGTGAATGATATAACACCAACGTGTCAGAAATAGAAATACATTTTTTTAAACCAGAATCACTTACTTGGAAAAATGATCACCCCTCTTATGTCAGTATTTTGTTCAATTTAATTTTTGTTTTTAATTTTGTATAATTAAATTTTAGTCTCATCTGACCACCTTTAAACGCACCTTGAAGATTCTGAGGCCACATGGAAAAAGGTGTTCTGGTTAGATGAAACTAAAATTTAATTATTTGGCCTCAACACAAAAAATATGTCTGGTGTAAATCCAATACAGCTCACATCCAAATAACACCATTCCTACAGTAAAGCATGGAAGTGTTATGGGAGTGTTTCTCTGCAGCAGGGACTGGAGCACTTGTCAGTCTAGAAGAAAAATGGATGGGGCAAAATACCATCAAATTCTTGAGGAAAATCTGCTGCCCGATGCCAGAAAGTTGTCAATGGGGAAATATTTACCTTCCAACATGACAATGACCCAAAGCATACAGCAAAAATGAACATAGTGGTTGAAGGAGAAAAGGGTGAATGTTCTTGCATGGCTCAGTCAGAGCCCAGAGTAGAGTGGTTGTTAAGCCACTTGTTAAGCCACTTTCACATCTTCATACCATCCCCTCTGTGTTCTAATCCTGTGTACCCCTGTGTGAGCGATTAAAAAATAAATAAAAAAAAGCCTGCTATACCTCATTTCACAGCTCTTATCGATCACATGATCGGCTGGCTTTCTCCTCTCCCCATCTGACAGATGCAGCGGGCAGAGTTGAGATTCCCCTGCTGACGTCCCTCGGGGAGGAGGATAGGAGAGAGAGAGAGCTGGCCAGTCATGTGATTGCTGAGAAGAGCTGTGAAATGCGGTATAGCAGACTTTTTTTTTTTTTTTTATAAATCGCTGACACGGGCACACAGGATTAGCACACAGAGGATATGGTTTGAAGATGTGAGTTATTTGAGCAGCAGTAGTTGCGGGGGTGGGCACTGTCACAAGCTGACAGGCAGGGAGGGAGGGGGAGAGAGCACAGATGAGACAGATAACAGGGCTGCGGATGACGAAGGCACATAAACTGACCATGGTGTTGGGGCTCAGCAGCCATGATACACTGTGGTCAGTTTACAAAGGGGAGGGCATAACCAGGCAGGATCAGCCAGGTGTTACAGGGGTCCAAATGACACAGCACAAGCACTGTGCTGTATAACATGCTTTAAAGGAACAGGATCTTTTTTGGGGGGGTTAACAAATGCTTTAAACCAGGGTGGATAAAAATCAATGATTTTTATTTTTTTTTTATTTAAATCGGATTTATTTTTATTTAAATAGATTTTTTTTTGATGTGTATTGCATTTTATTTTAATAAAATGCTTTTGGAGTAAAAATGCATCTAAAGATAGTTTTCTATTTAAGATACATTAATAATAAACTCATAGTAATAGTAAACTCATTCAATGAATCCAAGCTCTGCAAGCTGAGAACATGCACTGCATTTATGCAGTCACACAATTTCACAGTAACCATGAGATAAAACAAACTTCAGGAATATTCCTTTATCCCAACGTTTTGCAAATCTGTGTATACTACAAACGGTATGATTGAATTGGTTCTGATATCGCTGTTTTACTAACCTGATAGCTTATTATTCTAAATAGGAAACCTTCATTTTGTTTGCAAATATTAAAGATTCTCACTACCAGCAAGATAAAGGCCTTAAATTTAAAGAGCACCCGTCATTTCAGATCCATCATGGCAGTGCCTGTTGGCGGGCATCCACTCACCTGCTTCTGCCAGGTCCCTCACCTTGGTGTGTCACTGCCGCATCACCAGCCGTCCCATTAAAGTGAATGAAACTGTCGGTGAGTCAACAGTGGGTCAAAGGAGGAGCCGCTGTGGGACAGAGATTACAGTTGCTCTTTAAAAATTATGATTTAAATTGAGTAGATTTAATTCAAGCCTTTTTACTAGTGATTTAAATCATGATTTACATCGACTTGATTTAAATAAAATCCACCCCGCTTTAAACCACATAGAAAATCTGTGGAATGACGACTTGAAGACTGCAGTCCACAAACAGTCACCATCAAATTGAACTGAACTTGAGCAGTTCTGCAAAGAAGAGTGAGCAAATATTGCAAAGTCTACATATGCAAAGTTAGTAGAGACATATCCCAACAGACTAAAGGCTCTAATTAAAGCAAAAGGTGGGTCAATAAAATAATATCCTAAGGGGGTGATCCATTTTTTAACTGAGTGATTCTGGGTGATATCTTGGTGTTATATCTTTCACTTGGATGTTAAAAGTTGCACTAGTAAATATAGCTGGATAAAACAAAAACGGTGTCTGCCTTCATTTCAGGCTGCAAAGCAACAAAATGTGATTATTTTAAAGAGGAAGTAAACCCTCTTTTACAACTTTAGGTTACAGGTAAGCCTATATTAAGGCACGGTTTAGGAGATATACCTGTATTTGCATGTGCCGACGTCATGCGGCACTTGCGACAACTGAAGCAACGGCGCTATATGCCGATGCTTCAGTTGTTACTATGCCGCTCTCGTGCGCATGCGCGTGACGTCATCGCGGCTCCGGCAAATCACAGCGCCGGAGCCGCGATACCCGGAAGTCACTCCGGGAGAAGAGGTCGGAGGGGGAGAAGAGGACCGATGTCGGGTCTTCGATCTCAGGTAAGTGATACATAATTAGCTAGTATGCTATGCATACTAGCTAATTATGCCTTTGTCTTGCAGGTTTTTTTTTTTTTCCGTTTTTACTTAAGAGGGTTTACTTCCTCTTTAAAGGGGGTGTCATTCTTTTCTATACCCACTGTATATATGGAGGCAACGTGGTTCCGGATCGAGCTAGCACGAGTGCTTTCCATTGGAATCGGCTACCAATGGGGGGCACTGGCTGAAGAGGTGGAGCCAGGAGACCCTGCAGAGGACCCCAGAAGAGGAGGATTATGGCTGATCTGTGCAAAAGTCGATAACGTTTAATAACAAAAAATATGACGATCACTTTAACTCTTCCTTGGTATTGTCTAGGTCAGCCTTTTTCAACCAGATGACCCTGATATGCCTACTGGGTTCTTCGGGTGCCTTTGAAAAATACCTAAAAAGTGTCCAAAAATTGTGTGCCAGCCAGCCGGTAGATTAAGCCTTCCTTTTTGTTACACAAAGTCACAGGCTTTCATTGTACAGCATTAAAACCTTTAGGCACCGTGCAGTCAGCCACTGGCAATTTAGCAACAGATGACATCATTGGTTGATAAAGAGGACATTAGGCACCTGCACAGCATCTTTGTTTCCCCTCCTTAATCAGCACTGGGGTCACAGCTGAGTGAGGGAGAAGAGAAACGCTAGAATACTAGTTAGTACCTGGGTGCAAAGGTGTATTTGATTTGTAATAATAAATCCCATCCAATGTTGGGTGTCCTACACATGTGGATGCTGCTGTGATGGGTAACATTTTTTAAATTTACATCAGGATGCCTCGGGATTGTGCCTTGGCTGAAAAAAATGGTTGACAAACACTTGTCTAGCTATTGTCTAGTATCTTCGCTACTATGTCTAAGTCTTTGGGCAAAATCGCAGCAATGATAGCTGACTCAGAATGCAGGGGTCACAAGCATGATTACACACCCTCTCCTCCAGAGTTAGTCTCTGTGCAGAAGCTACTGCAGCCTCAGGGAATTCAGAGACTGATTCTGAAGGCGAGGACATGTAATCATACTTGCGGCCGCTGCGTTCTAAGCTGAGTTTGGCTGCCCGTGTTGAAGCTACTGCAGCCCTAGGGAATTCAGTCAGCCAAGGTTCAGGATGATTGTACCTTATCCTTAATTGAGGAGTTGGTGCCCGAGGAAGCGCAGCCTACAAATATTACTCCAAAACTTAGGCCTCATTCACACCTGAGCATTTTCTAGCTTAAGCATTTAAAATCATATGCATTTCAATGGTGGCTGTTCACATACGAGCGTTCAGACGCCTGTAGCTCAACACTTACACTCCAAAAGCTACGTGAGCTACTTTTGAGGCAGAAATAATTGTTTTTGGTCCTAGTGACTTAAATAGGAATGCCTGAAAACACTCAAATTGAGCCTTTTTGGCATGTTTTTTTCCAGGCATTTTTTAGCCTGTAATGTTTTGCATTGACTAAAATAAAAAATAATGAATACATATGTAAAACACTTCTAAACTGCTAATCTATGTGCACAAAAATATGCCTGAAAATCACTGTGCTCAGGTGTGAATATAGCCTTAAGGATACCATCTTAGTCCTTGTTCCTGTGGAGTCCACAGATGCCTAGATTTGGAGTTGCCTCTGTCGGCTACACCTAAAAAGACTAGCTTGGGTTCTCTGAAGAGCCCTCAACCTGTTGAGACCATTCCCTATTGCATCCAGTCTGTGATTGGGAATGGCTTAACCCAAAAATGGTATTTGTGCTTCCTAAGCATTGTTCAGGATACACTATAAGGGAGAGGTTGCTAAAAAATTGGTCAGTGTCTGTTGTGGATCCAGCCATTTCCTGTCATGGGAAGACTCTGACTGTCTGTTTAGGGCATCCTCTTGTTTAAATACTATGTTTTTATAAAGGCTTTCTAAGCCTTTATAAAACCCTTTTTATGTCCTGGAATCCTGGATCTATTCTGATGGATCCTTCTGTTCTCCAGCAACTGGAGCTCATACCTTTTGCTCCACTGTATTGCACTGACTGGCTGTTGGTCTGATTTTCTCAGCCATCTGGTACTAGGGCACTTCATTCGTTTTGATCCAGACTGTTTGTTTTGTTCAAGAGCTGCAAACTGAAATGTTGGTCTGTGCCTCCTGTTTCGTGTTGTAAAACTTGCCATTAAGTTTGGCAGACCTTCACCCTGCTGTAGCGCAGCTTCTCTCTCAAGGGGTCACAATCATTGTCCCAGAAATGTAGAAGTAAGGGTTTTATATTCAAACCTGTCATCTTCCTCAAAGCAAAAGGGGCTATCCACCCCATACTGGATCTAAAGGTTCTCTAAGACTTCCCTTGGGTACAGAAATTCTGCAGTCAGTCATTGCTTCCTTCCATATGGGAGACTTTCTTGCCTCTGTGGACATCAAGGATGCCATTTTCCTGGCATATCAACACTACCTGCGTTTTGCTGTGGGTGAGCAACGTTGCAAATAAGTTTTATACTCCACTTCGTTAAAATATAGTGGAACTTTTAGTTGTCAAATAAGAGTCAAAGACCATATAGAGATGAGCCATTTCTTATTTTTTATTTGTAAACGGTTATAAAATACAGACATACATTTTAAGAGAGGTATGGGTTTTTATTTTTATTTTTTTTACCATCATACTTACCTAGGCTTACCTTTCACTCCTTAGTTGAGGCCTTCATACAGGGGGGCGTTCACATTATTCCTCCTGTATATTCCCAAGTGACTTTGTGGGATTTCAACCTCATTCTGTCAACCCTTCTAACAGCTCTGTCATTCCTGAAGTTTCCCATAGGGGACAGCCTGCTTCTCGTTCCATTATCACTAGGTGGATTTAGGCAGGCTACTGAGCTTATAACCTCAAGGACAAGATTCCCCCTTTCACTTTTTTAAGCGCACTTCAATAATCGGTAAAGCTAGGTTCACACCTATGCGTTTTTGCTGGCCTCGTTTTTGGGAGGGCCTGCGTTTTCGCACAAAAAGTGCATGCACCTTTTCAAAAAGACAACCCCTTGGATATCGCATGGTCTTTTTTGTCCATGCAATTTCCCTGCAGTTCCTGCACCAGCACACACTGCAATTTTACATGCACGGGTGCCATTTAGAATGCATGGCAGCGCAATGCGTTTTCACTGCAGGTGGTTGCAGGAATCCCACGCAGAAGTGTAAACCAAGCCTTAGTGCTTCATGGGCTTTTCAGCATGAAGTATCTGTTTTAGGTCTGCACTGCTGCCAGCTGGTCTTCTGTTCACTTGTTCGTAAAGTTTTGCCAGGTGGTTGTTCAGGCACCCCTGTTAACCTGTTGGTTCTTGAGTCCCTTTTAGTTTTTATTTGCTATGTTGCCCTCGCTTCAGTTGGTCACCATGTACCTGAATACTCATCTTGTGTCCCATAATGTACCCAAAGTATTATAGTTACATAGTTGATCTGGTTGAATAAAAAGTCCATCCAGTTCAACCCCAAAAAAATAATCAAAATGCACAAACCTCCGTATACACTATCCTATACCCCCCCTCCCCCCGAGTCAATACTTTGTAGAACCACCTTTCGCTGTAGATGTCTCTACTATCTTTGCACATCTAGAGTGAAATTTTTACAAAATAGCTCAAGCTCTGTCCGATTGTATGGAGAACGTCTGTGAACAGCGATTTTCAAGTCTTGCCACATATTCTCAATTGGATTTAGGTCTGGACTTTGACTGGGCCATTTTAACACATGAATATGCTTTGATCTAAACCATTCTATTTTAGCTCTGGCTGTATGTTTAGGGTCGTTGTCCTGCTGGAAAGTGAACCTCTGCCCTAATCTCATGTCTTTTGCATACTCAAACAGGTTTTCTTCTAAGATTGCCCTGTATTTGGCTCCATCCATCTTCCTGTCCCTGCTGAAGAAAAGCATTGCCACAACATGATGCTGCCACCACCATGTTTCACGGTGGGGATGGTGTGTTCAGGGTGAAGTGCAGTGTTAGTTTTCTGCCACACATAACGTTTTGCTTTTAGGGCAAAAAGGTAAATTTTGGTCTCATCTGACCAGAGCACCTTCTTCCACATGTTTGCTGTCACCCACATGGCTTTTTGCAAACTACAAACAGGACTTTTTATGGCTTTCTTCTTGCCACTCTTCCAATTATGTGCCACTTTGTGTTGGTCTATAACATAAAATCCCCAAAAAATAAACTTACACTTTTGGTTGTAACATGACAAAATATGGAAAATTTCAAGGGGTGTGCGGGGGTTGGCTGGTCCGCCCCAGGAGCCACCCATTGGGGGGGGGGGGGGGGGTGTGTCAGGCCAGCCGCCCCACCTCTATTGGCCGTGGAACAGCACTGCCTGCATAATCTAAAATTGATTAAAAAAATCACTTGCCAGCCTGTTCTCCTCCACCGCATGTCAGTGTCATTGTAAAACGAAGCTTGTAAATTATCTCAATAGCTCAGTTTTTTTTTTCTGGCTGCTCTCATCCTCATGCTCACCCTCCTTGCTTTAGATTGGAGTAGGTGAGTGGTCACATGACCATCTATGTAACGTCAGAGAGAGCAGTCATGTGACCAGGTCAGTGGAAAAAACTGAGCTATTGAGGTATATGGAAGCTTCATTTTACAATATGAGTGACACAGAAGGAGCAGTGTGGAAGGGGCTGGCACTGATTTTTTTTTCTTAACTGTAGAGAATGCTGGCAGCGCTGTCCCAGGAGTCTGGGGGTCTCCTGGCAGTGCAGGGGGAGGGGGGGGCTGTGTACTGGATGGGAGGCTGTGTACTAGGGAGCTGTATACTGGGGAAGGGTGCTGTGTACTGGGATGGGCGCTGTGTACTGTGCATGGGGAGGGGGGGACTGTGAATTTTTTTTTCCATAAACGTCCCTCCTAAAATTGGGGTACATGTTATATGCCGATAAATACTGTACCTTTTTGAAGCAGAAACCCTAGAGAACAAATTGGTGGGTTTTGCAGATATTTGCGCAAATACCTGCATTATTTAATTGTATTTTTTTATTTATTTTTTACACTATTGCTTTCAATTATTTTATTTTTAATTTTTAATTTTTTTTTTTCATTTGCTGTCCCAAGGAATGTAAACATCCTTGTGACAGCAATAGGCATGTGACAGGTCCTCTTTATGGAGAGATCTGTGGTCAAGACTTCAAATTCCTCCTCTGCACTTAAAAGCATTCAAAACATCAAGATTCTTAAAGCGTATCTTCGGTCTTTTTTTTTCAAATTTCCATCTATTAAATCTTCTGCCCTTGTTGTTTTTAACTTTGGATAGTAAAACATTTTTTCTTGCCAGTAAATACCTTATACAGCCCACTTCCTGTTTCTTGTCTGGTCATTAGCCTAGGCTTATGACATGCACAGCTTTCTCTCTCTCTCTCTCTCTCACTCTAGTGAGAGTTTGCCAGGAAGGGAGGGGGATGAGTCATAAGAGGGCAAATCAGAGCTGCAGAGCTGGAGGTGTTCCTCTGTGTAAATCCAGGAAGTGAACAGGCAGCAGCTTCAGCTGCCCACAGTTAAGATTGCTGCACTTAGTAGAGGGAGATTTCTGCAGCATATTTGGCAAGTACAGAATCATAGTATATATAAAATAATATGCAAAGTGGTTAATAGGCGAAGGGAAGCTTCAGAATGGCAAAGATGTTTTTATTACAAATGATGTGATGTCAAGTCATTGCTTTGGGGTTACTATTACGAACAGCCAATCCCGGCTTTGTTTGGCTGTCTGACCGGCGTGTCCGCCGGCTGGTTGCTCTGGTCTCTCGGTGGGATGGGAGAGTCCGAGAGAGCTGTGGGAGGGGTGAGGGGGGAATGTCCCCTCCGCTGCTTGTAATGGCAATCTCCAATTGCTATTACAAGAGAGCCGACCACCGGCTCAAAATAAAAAACGATACTGGGGTAATGCATCATCCCCGTATAACCACCAAAAGTCCAGTGATGTGCAGGTACGTCGCTGGACGGGAAGTGGATAAACAATGATCCAATTTTCTCCAGCTGGGAAAAAAAATTCCTTTCTGATCTCCCAAAAGTCAGAGATTCCCTGAACCAACTTTACATATAAATATTAGTATCCAGTAAAATTTGGTGCATTTAGGAAAGAATCAAGGCCTTTTTAAAACAATCTACTAAGTTGGCCAGAACCAACTTTTGAGGGAGTCCATTTCATATTTTCAAAAATCTTACTGAGAAGTCTTTCTGTATTTGAAGATTATATTTCTTTTCCTCCAGACTTGGAGTGCCCCCTTGTCCTCTCTGATGATCTTAAAGTCAATAACTCTACACCAAGTTCCCTATATGGACCACTTATGTATACATATTGATCATATCCCCCTTAATCTCCTCTAAGCTGAGCTCCTCCATGCCTCTTATGAGTTTGGTTAGTCTCTGCGCTTTCCCCGGTTCCCATAATATCCTTTTTGTGAACTGATGCCCAAAACCGAATTGCATGTTCCAGATGCGGTCTTATTAAGGATTTGTACAGGGGCAAAATGATCTCTCTCTGCAGTCCATGCCTCTTTTTATACACAAAAGGATTTTGAAACCGCAGCTTGGCATTGCATGCTGCTATTAGATTCTTCTCCACCATTGATTCCCCCATTTGTACTTCTCCCTAGTATGTATAATGTGTGCATATTTTTAGCCCCCAAGTGCATAACTTTACATTCATCAAAATTAAAACACATTATACAGTATTGCATCTCTGTACAACATGCACACTTTTCCCATGTGTTATCCCTTTAAAGACCGTGCAAGTACGGAGAAATACATGTTCATCTGCCAAAAATGCACTCGGCTCATCATTCTCATCGTGGGCTGACAACACAGCATTTTTGTGGACTGAATACTGTCAGAACCTGTCCTGTGGTCTTTTGCTAAACCACTGTATCATTCCTCTTTTTCTTGTCTCTATAACATAAGGGTTAAAGCTAGCCATAGTTGGATCAAAATTCAAATTTTGATGTTCCTGTTCAAGAGGAGGCTAATGATTGACTTGTCTGGAAAGGGACTGTTAAATTTGTGTTCAATCAGCACATGCAGCCAATCAGCTGCAGTGCTGAGCAATGTATTCTGACAGCGGAGGAGTCCCGCTGTCAGAATACAATAGCACAGTGGAAAAGGATCCCCCCATTCACCTTACTTGTGTGGATGGGGGAATCCATTCAGTTTTTTCTATCAGCTCGCTGACTGATCGAAAAACTTGAGTGCTCTATGGCCAGCTTAAATGATCTGTAGTTCCAAGATAAAACTGTAAGCGCTATTCAGGCTAACACAAGAAGTGCACAGAGGACAACTCAGAATTTTTCAAAAGACCACTTTTTGCAATTTTGTAGCAACCTCAAGACTGTGTATTCACCCCCTTCCTGCCAAAGCCACTATGCCCAAATTAATTGATCATTTTTTGAAATCGAGCTTTATTTTGGTGGTATTTTAATCACCACTGGGTTATTTTTTTTTTTGCCCTATAAATGACAAAATGCAGAGAATGTTGAAATTAACATAGGTATTTTATTTTTGTTATACAATTTTACAAATAAATAATCCTGCTTCATAATATTAGGTCAAAATGTATTATGCTACGTTTGGTAAAAAAATAACCCAGTGTTTATAAGGGTTATAAATAAAGAGAAGTTTGGTAATGGTTGGAGTTCACCTTTAAGGGTAAAGGACAACATTACAGTTAGAGGAATTCCAGCACATAAAAAACATTCTAGGGAAAGTAGGAAGTTTAAAATTGTAGGTCAAATTAGAAGAATCTATTGGAGTAAAGTAGGCAGAAGTATGATACTCAAGATGGTGTGGCATTATGGAAGGCTTTTTAGGTAACGCTGGCCATGCACATAGAGATTAAAGATTCATAATAGATTTGATCATTTCAAATAATTTTTTTGAAAAACAATCTTTCCACACAATAAAGACATATATTGGTTTCTTCAAAGTCGCCTGCATTTTCCCTTGGGACCAATCATTTTTCATTCAACTGTATTGTTGCATTTGAGACAACATAGGAATCCGAGTTTTAGATTTTTTTATTTTTTTTTGTCATACTAAACTAGTAGCAAATGTAGTGAGTGATTGGCAGAGTTGCTAAAAAGTTTATTGAAAGCATTCTAGAATGGCTTTGATCAACATGGATTAAAAAGCTTGAGTTAGTGAAGCCTGTTGATGATACATTGATAATTGTGGGAAGGAGGGATACGTTTTGGTGGTGTCAAAAGTGAGGAAAGGGCAGTTGCTAAAGATTGAGCTGATATTGACCAGTTTTTGCTAAGACAAGTACATTTATATATAGGTTTATTTGACGTCTTTTATGCCCATTTCCATGATGTCCTGATGCGATGGGAGTCTGCCTAAGGAGGATCCTACTGGTGTTCATACAATCTATTTCTCAATGTGTATGGTGATATCCGAGTGGATGATTCCCCAATGTTATCTTATCGGTACATTTACACAGGTTCGTTTAATGTCGTTTTTAGGCAGTTGATTTTAGAGGCCTTTTTTGGAAAGCAGAAAAATGAGGTCAGACGCTGAGTTTGGAGGCATTTCAAGCACTAAACGCGGCAACTCACGTTTAGCCAATTGTTCAGGAGAGGTTGTAAAAATGTCCCGTGTATTTTAAGCCTAAGCCAGTGTGCATGGAGCCTTATTCTGTTCATAGATGTAACAATACCCATGCTGGGTTAAAAAAAATTGTTTTGGCGGACAAACTGCACTAAATAATTGATCTACCAGTGATCATTTTCAGCAGATTGATTGGGCAGGGGGCCCCTTCACATTCTGCAATTTTCTTTCCTTCAACCACCAGTTTGGGAAAATCTAGCAATTATTTTTTTCCCTTAATCAACACAGTCAGTGTTGATAGGGGAATCCCTCTCGCATTATACAATGATCACAGCCCGCAGTGATCGAATGAGACAAAACACAACAGGCTGGTCGTACTGAAGTCGATCGATGAATTGGGGCATCTAATTTTCAGCAAAATAAAGTATAATTCTCCTTTTAGTGCTCAACTCCAAAAAAAAATTAATACTATTTAGTATTTGACCTGTTGCTACGTACTGTAGACCTTGTTTTCTGTGTATAACCTTGAGTATGACATGCTGGATCATGCTGGTGTCTCAAGTGTTCAGGCTGTTAGAATGGGCCTTGGCTGCCCACTGAGGCCGAAGTGGTCACAGGAAGCATTCCCCAGTTTCATACACTGATTCAGATTGTGCGGTCTGAAAGATTTCTTTCTCTAGGCAGACGCATGCCATTGACAGCCATATTCAGGCAGTTTTTGAGTCACTTTAAAGTGGCGATCCCACCACCTTCTCTAGGGAAGCTCAATAGCTATTTTGGGTTCCCTCAGACCAAAATGTTCTGCTAATGTCTACCCTAATCGTCAAGTATTTAACAATTGGCTGTTTAAAGCAGAACTTTGTAATTTTTCATCCTTCCATCTATGAAATCTTCTGCCCTTATTGTTTTAACTTTGGATAGTAAGAAAAAAAAAAATTTCTGCTAGTAAATATCTAAGGCCACTTTCACACTGAGGTCTTTTTCAGGCACTTTTTGGCTTAAAAACACCGCCCCTGCAGCCCTATTGTGAGAGCCGGAGTGCTTTCACATTGTATCGGTGCGCTTGCAGGACAGGAAAAAAAGTGCTGCAAGCAGTATCTTTGGTGCATTGCGGGAGCAGTAAATACACCACTCCTAAAATGCCCCTGCCATTGAAATCAATGGCCAGCGCTGCCAACACGCTTCGGCAGCAGCGCTTTACAGGTACTTTTTAACCCTTTTCGGTCACTAGCAGGGGTTGAAGGGGCCCCGCTAGCGGGAAAACAGCACTGCTAAAACAAAGGTAAAGTGCCGCTAAAACTAGCGGTGCTTTAGCGCTAACGCCCTGCCCCAGTGTGAAAGTAGCCTTATGCCCACTTCCTGTTTGTTGTCTGGTAAAAAGCATAGGCTTATGATATCATGCACAGCTCTCTCACTCTCGTGAGAGTTTGCCAGGAAGGAAGGGGGAACTGGCGACGAAGAAGAAGGCAGCGAGGAGAGATGGAAGAGACGGCTCTGGGAGAAGGCAGAGCTTCTTTTTTTTTTTATTAAAGGACTTTTCAAAAACTGATTTTTTTAAATTAATTTCACTGCTTTTTTGGTGTATTGGTACGATGTACCCAATACCCATTCACATGGGGGTGGGGGCGAGATCTGGGAGCCCCCTTGTTAAACGGGCCTTCCAGATTTTGATAAGCCCCCTGCCTGCAGACCCCGACAACCACCGACCAGGGTTGTCAGGAAGAGGCCCTTGTCCCCATAAGCACACCCCACCCATGTTGAGGGTATGCGGTCCAGTATGGTTCAGGAGGAGAGGGGGCACTCGCTCGTCCCCTACGTTTCCTGACCTGCTGGGCTGCATGCTCGATAAGGGTCTGGTATGGATTTTGGGGGGGATCCCACACTTTTTTTTGGGGGGGGATTGGGGAAGTCCTCTCCAAATCCATACCATATCATACCAAAGGGCCTTGTATAGACTGGGGGGACCCCACGCCATTTTTTTTTAACCAGCAATTTTTTTTTTCAGTTTTTTACATTCAGCTGACAGCAGGAAAACGTGCTGAAGGCTGATGACTCATCTGTTGCTAAGGACACAGCAGCCGGCTTCCTGACCCACTCCTTAGCAATCAGCTATATACAGTAAATGTAGAAAAAAATGCAAATCACTGTGAAAACACAGTACTTGCGTTTTGGATTTAAAAAAAAATAAAAAATTTCTGCAAAAAGCATCAAACTCATTAGTGTGTATCAAGCCTAAGTCCTCACCTATCTTGACGACCTCTTGGTGAAGGCTATATCGGCTAAGAAGTTTAAGTAAAGTCTGCAGATTATCTTTCAATCTCCAAGGTAATTCAGTTGGCTTCTAAATTTCTCATAAAATCTCTGATAATGGATACAGACCACCCACACATTTCAGCAAAGGTTTTGATAAGGACAAGTTGAAAACTCTATCATTTCTGGTGCAACCTCTTCAAATGTAATTTGAAAAGCTAGCACACCGTAAATACACCCCATTTTGCTTTAAACCAGGGGTCTCCAAACTATGGCCCTCCAGTTGTTTTATGAACTACAATTCCCATTATCCTAGTCATGTCTGTGAATGTCAGAGTTTTGCAATGCCTAATGGGACATGTAGTTCTACAACAGCTGGAGGGCCGTAGTTTGAAGATCCCAGCTTTAAATGCTATGCATCCAAAGGACAAAAAAGTATGTATATGTGTATATACAAACATAGTGTGTGTGTATATATACATGCACACAGTATCTCACAAAAATGAGTACACCCCCCACATTTTTGTAAATATTTTATTATATCTTTTCATGTGATAACACTGGAGAAATTACACTTTACTACAACGTAAAGTAGTGAGTGTACAGCTTGTATAACGGTATAAATTTGCTGTCCCCTCAAAATAACTCAAAACACAGCCATTAATGTCTAAACCGCTGGCAACAAAGTGAGTACACCCCTAAGGGAAAATGTTCAAATTGGGCCCAATTAGCCATTTTCCCTTCCCGGTGTCATGTGACTCGTTAGTGTTACAAGGTCAGATGTGAATGGGGAGTACTTATCGCTCTCACACTCTCATACTGGTCACTGGAAGTTCAACATGGCACCTCATGGCACAGAACTCTGAGGATCTGAAAAAAAGAATTGTTGCTCTACATAAAGATGGCATAGGCTATAAGAAGATTGCCAAGACCCTGAAACTAAGCTGCAGCACGATGGCCAAGATCATACAGCAAGGGGTTGGGGATCAGCCTGTCAGTGCTCAGACTATATGCCGCACAATGCATCAAATTGGTCTGCATCGCTGTCGTCTTAGAAGGAAGCCTCTTCTAAAGATAATGCACAAGAAAGCCCGCAAACAGTTTTCTGAAGACAAGCAGGCTAAGGACATGGATTACTGGAACGATGTCCTGTGGTCTGATGAGACCAAGATAAACTTATTTGGTTTAGATGGTGTCAAGCTTGTGTTGCGGCAACCAGGTGAGGAGTACAAAGACAAGTGTGTCTTGCCTACAGTCAAGCATGGTGGTGGGAGTGTCATGGTCTGGGGCTGCATGAGTGTTGCCAGTACTGGGAAGTTACAGTTCATTGACGGAACCATGAATGCCAACATGTACTGTGACATACTGAAGGAGAGCATGATTCACCTACCTTCGGAGACTGGACTTCAGGGCAGTATTCCAACATAACAACCCCAAACACACCTCCAAGACGTCCGCTGTCTTTGCTCAAGAAGCTGAGGGTAAAGGTGATGGACTGATCACGCCTGTCTCCAGACCTAAACCCTATGGAGCATCTGTGGGACATCCTCAAACAGAAGTTGGAGGAGCGCAAGGTCTCCAACATCCACCAGCTCTGCGATGTCGTCATGGAGGAGTGGAAGAGGACTCCAGTGGCAACCTGTAAAGCTCTGGTGAATTCCATGCCCAAGAGGGTTAGGGCAGTGCTGGAAAATAATGGTGGCCACACAAAATATTGATACTTGTGTGTTGAGTTATTTTGAGAGGACAGCAAATTTACACTGTTATACAAGCTGTACACTCACTACTTTACATTGTAGCAAAGTGTCATTTCTTCAGTGTTGTCACATGAAAAGATATAATAAAATACTTACAAAAATGTGAGGGGTGTACTCATTTTGTGAGATACTGTGTGTGTGTGTATGTATAGATAGATAGATAGATAGATAGATAGATATTAGAGCTGCACAATTCTGGCCAAAATGAGAATCACTATTTTTTTTTGCTTAGAATAAAAAGATCACAATTCTCTCACGATTCTCGCAATGTAACATCTTTCACATTATACAAAAAAATAAAATAGGCTAACTTTGCTGGTTAGTTTTTCTTTTTTTTTTAATTCATTAAAGTGATTTTATTTTTTTTTTTTTTTAAATTGCATTTGAAAGACCGCTGCGCAAATACAGTGTGATATAAAATATTGCAACAACCACCATTTTATTCTTTAGGGTGTCTACTAAAATGATATATATATATTTGTTTGGGGGTAATTTTCTAGCAAAAAAAAATGATTTTAACCAACAAATGTCAGAAAAAGTTTTTCTATTTAAGTGGTTAAACTTTTTTCACTTACAGTCCATTCCATTGACAAATTGTTACAATGTTTATACTTAAGTTCAACTGATAAAGAATATTTTGATTCTTAGCAGACTGCCCAGTTTTTCTCTTCCTTTCTTTTGAAGGCTGTGGCTTCAGAAGAGCAGAGAATTCTTTGCATAGAAAGAATTGTGAAACACTTTAGTCAAGATCACGATAACGATTCTTGACGATTAATTGTGCAGATCTAATATAGATATATATAATATATAGATATACAGTTGCAAAAAAAAGTATGTGAACCCTTTTGAAATGATATGGATTTCTGCACAAATTGGTCATAAAATGTGATCTGATCTTCATCTAAGTCACAACAATAGACAATCACAGTTTGCTTAAACTAATAACACACAAAGAATTAAATGTTACCATGTTTTTATTGAACACACCATGTAAACATTCACAGTGCAGGTGGGAAAAGTATGTGAACCCTTGGATTTAATAACTGGTTGAACCTCCTTTGGCAGCAATAACTTCAACCAAACGTATCCTGTAGTTGCAGATCAGACGTACACAACGGTCAGGAGTAATTCTTGACCATTCCTCTTTACAGAACTGTTTCAGTTCAGCAATATTCTTGGGATGTCTGGTGTGAATCGCTTTCTTGAGGTCATGCCACAGCATCTCAATCGGGTTGAGGTCAGGACTCTGACTGGGCCACTCCAGAAGGCGTATTTTCTTCTGTTTAAAGAGGAAGTAAACCCTGATGGGTTTACTTCCTCTTTGTTTCCCTGCAAAGGTAAAACATAATGGGCTACTATGCATCGCATAGTAGCCCATTATGTGTCACTTACCTGACACAGGAGCCAGCAATGTCACCGCTGTCCCCTGGTGCATGGAGCATCCATGTTCTTTGCGGGTATCGCGGCTCCGGTGCTGTTACTAGCCGGAGTTGTGGTGGCGTCACTCCTGCGCATTCGCACGGAGCCACCACTAGCTGCATATCACCGCTAGCAGCGGCGTACTCAGTGCGGCTGTGCACCGCTGTCTATGGCGCATGCCTGTCTTTTTGCAAATATCTCCTAAACTGTTTAGGTTTAGGATATATTTATTGGACCTACAGGTAAGCCTTAATCTAGGCTTACCTGTAGGTCAAAGTGGTTTGTAAGGGTTTACAACCACTTTAAGCCATTCTGTTGTTTTACTTCTATTCTTTGGGTCGTTGTCCTGTTGCAACACCCATCTTCTGTTGAGCTTCAGCTGGTGGACAGATGGCCTTAAGTTCTCCTGCAAAATGTCTTGATAAACTTGGGATATCATTTTTCCTTCGATGATAGCAATCTGTCCAGGCCCTGACGCAGCAAAGCAATCCAAACCATGATGTGAAGCATACTTCAGTTGAGATGAAATTTTGATGTTGGTGTGCTGTGTCTCTTTTTCTCCACACATAGTGTTGTGTGTTTCTTCCAAACAACTCAACTTTGGTTTCATCTGTCCACAGAATATTTTGCCAGTACTGCTGTGGAACATCCAGGTGCTTTTGTGCAAATTGTAAACGTGCAGCAATGTTTTTTTTGGACAGCAGGGGCTTCCTCTGGTATCTTCCCATGAAATCCATTCTTGTTTAGTGTTTTACGTATCGTAGATTCTCTAACAGGGATGTTAGCATATGCCAGAGACTTTTGTAAATCTTTAGCTGACACTCTAGGATTCTTCTTCACCTCATTGAGCAGTCTGCGCTGTGCTCTTGCAGTCATCTTTACAGGACACCCACTCCTAGGGAGAGTAGCAGCAGTGATGAACTTTCTCCATTTATAGATAATTTGTCTTACCGTGGACTGATGAACAGCAAGGCTTTTGGAGATACTTTTATAACCCTTTCCAGCTTTATGCAAGTCAACAATTCTTAATCGTAGGTCTTCTGAGAGCTCTTTTGTGCGAGGCATCCATTCACATCAGGCAATGCTTCTTGTGAAAAGCAAACCCAGAACTGGTGTGTTTTTTTTTTTTTTTTTTTTATAGGGCAGGGCAGCTGTAACCAACACCTCCAATCTCATCTAATTGATTGGACTCCAGTTGGCTGACACCTCACTCCAATTAGCTCTTGGAGATCTCATTAGTCTAGGGCAGGGGTCTCAAACTGGTGGCCCTCCAGCTGTTGTTGAACTACAAGTCCCATCATGCCTCTGCCTGAGGGAGTCATGCTTGTAACTGTCAGCCTTGCAATGCCTCATGGGACTTGTAGTTTTGCAACAGCTGGAGGGCCGCCAGTTTGAGACCCCTGGTCTAGGGGTTCACATACTTTTTCCACCTGCACTGTGAATGTTTACATAGTGTGTTCAATAAAAACATGGTAACATTTAATTCTTTGTGTGTCATTAGTTTAAGCAGACTGTGATTGTCTATTGTTGTGACTTAGATGAAGACCAGATCACATTTTATGACCAATTTGTGCAGAAATCCATATCATTCCAAAAGGGTTCACATACTTTTTTTGCAACTGTGTGTGTGTGTGTGTGTGTGTATGTATGTGTGTATATATATATATATATATATATATATATATATATATATATATATATATATATATATATATATATATATATATATATATATATATATATATATATATGTATCCCAATATACATAACCTCATGACCACCCACCTAATGAGTAAATCCCCTTTTGCGGCCAAAGCAACCCTGACCCTTTGAGACCTCTGAAGGTATGCTGGGGGTATCTGGCACCAAGCTGTCAGTAGCAAGTCCTTTTAAGTCCTGTAATTTTAAAAAAAAAGGGGTCGTCATGTATTGGACTTGTAAACACATCCCACAAATGCTTGATTGGATTGAGAGCTGGAGGCCAAGTCAACACCTTGAAGACCTCTTCTTCCATTGCTCTGTGGTCCAGTTCTAATGCTCATGCGCCCATTGTAGGCGCTTTTGGCTGTGGACATGTGTCAGCATGAACACTCTGATCAATCTGCAGCTATGTAGCTCCACATGCAGCAAACTGGAATGCACTGTGTTTTCTGACACCTTTCTTATGAGGACCAGCATTTAACTTTTTTAGCAGTTTGAGCTCTAGGAGTTCTTCCATTGGATCAGACTATACAGACCAGCCTTCTCTCCCCATGTGCATTTGCTTGGTTGCCCATGACCCTGTCACCGCGTCGCTGGTTTTCCTTCACTTGACCATTTTTGGTAGGTCCTAACCACTGCAGATTGAGAACATCCCACATGAGCTACAGTTTGGAAGTTGCTCTGACCCAGTTGTCTAGCCATTACAATTTGGCCCTTGTCCGAGTCGCTCAAATCTTTACACTTGTCCATTTTTTCTGCTTTCAACACATTAACTTCAGATGCAGACTTTTCACTCGCTGCCTAATATATACCACACACTTTCAGGTGTCGTTGGAACAGCCCCAGTGCTGTTATCTAGGGTAATACTGTTTTATACTATGTATTTCTATGTAACATTTTCCTTTAAGCTGATGTGTATATCATTAGGGATTTGAATGTATTGCTGATGTGCTAATAAATACTCTACTGGATATTCAGAACCTAGTTTTGTCCATTGTCCATGGAACCTTCTTCCCAATGACACCACACTAATGTATATTGAGTTGTAAATACAGTAAATATTAGCAGGGGTTTCCTTAGATCAGAAAACAATTTCAAGGATTTCTCCATGTAAAAGATGTAGTTAAATCCAACGAGAAAGGAAAAAAAAATGTGGTCCTCCTGCAGCATAATGTTTAGTATGCATCGCATATGCATACACTATGTAAGACTTGCCTCTAAAACAAAGCCCTCAAGCAGTGTGCTGTCACCGCTGATGGGGCTTCCATCTTCACCCGGTCTTCTTTCTGGGTTTGCCATTTGAATGGCTGAGCCATGATGACATCACTCCCACGCATACACATTGGAATCACAGCTGCGGCACAGAGCTCTGATTGACAGCACATTTACTGTGTTTTCAATTGAGAAAGTGTGTGCGAATGGCGTCACGGCAAAACATATCAATATTTCCTAAACGGTCCATGTTTAGGAAATTATTCCTTTTTACCTTCAGGTAAGCTTACCTGTAGGTAAAAGTAACAAAGTGGAGTTTAATACCACTTTCAAAAAGTTGAGAATGACCTTTCTAGGGGGTCATCTGCTGAGAATTTAATCTGCTTGCACCAGAACCTTGGTATGTGTTAACCTTCAGGGCTTTACATGCTGGAAGGTCAGGTTCTGGCCTTCTCAGTGGTTCACATCCCTGGAGTGGAAAAGTGTCAGGTGGACTTTCTGAGCTGTCCACATATCAATCTGGAAGAGTGATCTCTTCACCAGGATTTGGTAAAGATAAGGCTATCCACTGCTCCTTGTCGCTTCCTTGGCACCGTACCACCTCTTGAACCAGCTTTGGAGATCCTTCCATATGTTTCTGTTCCAGAAGGCTGCCTTCCTTATTTGCTATTACATTGCCTAGAAGGGTCTGAGAACTGGCAAACTTGTTGTGGAAGGTGCCGTTTCTCATCTTTCATAAAGATAAGATTGTTTTGAGACCTAGGCAGTGTTTCCTACAGAAGGTCATGTCCTCTTTCCACATTAATGTGGACATTGTGCTCTATTTCTTTTGTTTGGGTCCTGTTCCTACTAAGGAGTTTGCCCTTCACTCCCTTTGTGGTTGTCAGGGTTTACCTCTCTGCTGCAACTTCCTTTTAAAAGTATGGGTTTAAAACAATAAATAAACATTTTATACTCACCTAGGTGCAACATCAGTCCCCACACAGCTCCCTTGTGTCCTTGCCCTCCTCTCATCATTTTTTTCTCACTGTAGGATGTTTATGTAGTTCGTTGTACACAGCTTCCTCCCCCACTGGTATGTACCCTTTTATGATGTTGGCCTTTTGCTAGAGGTATGATGTTTGGAAGGTTGTTTTATTTTTTCCTATAATTAAATGTTATGCTATGACTGTTCCTTTTTTGCTTTGCATAGTGTCCAAGCCTCCTAGATGTGCTTTTCAAGAAGCCTTGTGCTGACAGGCTCCCCCCTTTCAGCTGTTGTGAATGACAGCGCTCTTCTCCAACAGCGCCTCCTGGAAGAGACGAGCGCTGTCACACATTTGACTCCTTGCTAGCAGCATTGTTGGAAAGTGATGGCAGGAGGGAAGAAATCTGTCAATCGTGCAGTTTAGCAATGACAGCACCGATTGGAATAGGGTCAAGTGTTGCTTGCACTAGGTCCCCTGGGGTTTAGAAAGTGTTTTTAATTTTCTACTAATGCTTATCCTCTAAGGTAGTAAATGTTTAAAATCTAATATATTGAGCTACATACACATGAGTGTTTTTTCTCTGGTGTGTCGAATCACTTGCTGCAGCTCGACATAGAGTCCTCCTAGGTAACCTGTGCTGAAAAAAAATATAGGCCACTACTACTGACTTCTTTTAAAGTCATTCTAAACCTTCTTGTTTGTTATTTAAAAAAGAAAAAATTTTATACACCTGCTCTGTGCAATGGTTCTGGCTCCTCTTCTGTGAGTGTCTCATAGGAAGCTTGCATTCTTTTCGAAGATTGTAAGATGTTCTATTATTGGAGAAGGGTGACGTTCCTGCGGCCCTTGTCTAATCACAGAATACAAGATGTATGAATGGAGGAGTTGCAGAGTGACAGACTCACTGTGATATCTGTGCTCCAGCCCCGACTGTCTGTTTTAGCAGCGGAAGTTCAGCACTTTCATCACTGTCAGGGATTTCATGAATCTAACAGTTTTAAGGAATGAAGCAGCAGCTGCCACGACTGGGGCACACATCATTAGAGAGGCAAGTTATTGGTACCTAGCCAATGCCCCCATATTGTTTTTCCCCATAGTTCATCTTTAAAATCTTTAAATCCTGCTTTAGGATACCAAAGTTGTATAATTCTTTAAATGTATGGTTCTTCCCACATGCTTTGAGGATTTTGCCGCTGATCTGTTCTCTTCAAGGTCTTTCTAGTTGTTTAGCAGCAATTTTAGGTCTTGTAAAAATTGCAGTGTGTGGTCAGACTTTTGAGCACAGCATGAAAAGGTACCAAGTTTAAAGTTGTTCAGAGACATAATACATTTAAAATAAAGTCTGTCCATTGTATCTTTGCACAATATTCCACTAGATCCCTATGGGAGTGTTATCTTTACAGTTGAACTTCAAGCAGATATCAAATTATTGCAGCTCTGCATTCATTAATATATCTTTAAAAGTGTTGGGTGTTTTTTTTTTTTTTTTTATTGTAACTAGTTTAAGTACTTGATTTTTATTTGATATAAGTTCTTGCAATTCCCTGTACAGTGGAATTCAAGAGGAAAAAGCAGCACAATGAGCCAAACAGCTGGGCTGAAGAGCTTACGTGCTAAAAGGAATATGCTGATGGGAAGAGAGAGCAAAGTGACAGAGGCGATTCTGTCAGTCTGTTGCTTTTCCATCCATTGTGGGGAAGGGACAAGTCTAGTAAGTGTCACTGAGCTGCAACAGAAAATGATCAGGTTTCTTACTCTGTCAATAAGAAAAAAAAATATATCCCAAGAGCTAAATTCACTGCTAACTATTGCTTAGCAATTATATGTAGGAACACAAATGCTAACTAATTCAAGTCTGTAATATTCCATCAAGGGTTAACTCTGTTTCATTTTTAATACACCTCAAAGTGGAACTTTAGCCATAACTTGAAAAAAAAAAAATGTTCTTTAGCAAGGAACATACATTCCACATTAATAATTATGCTACCAAAATTAGCGTGTGCTGTAAATTGCCTCCAGCATTGCTCCTGTTTCTTTTTGCGGGAGGCTGCCATTTTGCTGAAGCCCAGAGCCCCTGAACAGCAGCTGTAAATCATAAAGCGGAACTAAACCCATCTAAATAACCGTTTGAAAAAAGTTACATTCCTGGAATACTTGAATTGGTAACGGTCACATTTCTTTGTATCCTCAACCAACCTGTCAAACCATCAAATGGCTGGTGTCATAACTGATCACATGTGCAGCACTGTGGCAGTTGCAGCTCAAACAGAAGCAGCTTTCTTGGTTGTAAAGAATAGGCTTAAAGCGGTTCTACACTCATTTCATTTAGTAAATCTCTTTGCCTTCCAAATCAGGCAAAGAGTACTAAATGAAATGTTTTTTTTTTTTTTTTTTTTTTACTTACCTTGTAATTGAAGACTTCCGGTCTTCTCCCTCTGCGGCGGCGGGCGGGGTCTTGCGTCGATCGTCGTCACGCCGCACTGTCTCCTGGGATCTGGTGTCATTGATCCCAGGAGCCAGTGCGGGCATCTTCCGAAATCTCGCGAGATTTCGGCCACATCTTCCGAAATCTCCCGAGATTTCGGCCGCATCTGCCGAAATCTCGTGAGATCTCGGCAGATGAGCCGTTACTGCGCACGCGCGAGTAACGGCAGTGCATGCTGGGCCATCTAAAGTCCCTGTGGGTGTTTCACATGCCCACAGGCAAGATGGCCCCCAGCACTAAAGAAGAAGACGAGGAACTTCATCGGACGAAAACCGGCGGCGATCGAGATGGAAGATGGAACAGGTGAGTCCCCTAATAAAGGTAAGCACACTTTATATTACATCCTAAAAAAAAAAATTTTTTTTCAGAGTGCAGAACCGCTTTAATTCTGCTTTAAGGCTGTCGGCAGATCAGCCTCTACGAATATGGCAGTGCCTAAATATAGATAGCAACTGAGCATATGCAGAGCAGGATTAGACAGCATTTTAAACAGTATAGGCACTTATTTTTAATATTTAACATGGCTATACCTGCAAAAGGGGCGATCTCCACCTCCTTCAATGAGGAAAAGCTTTTCATTAATTTAGAAAACGCAAAGCATTCTCTGAATGGTGCCAGTTCTGAGAGACCTACCTCCTGTATTGATAATGCATCTGGCCACATGCTCAGTACGGGATCCAGAAGCAAGTGGATATCGCTGAAGCAGGAGTATCTACTTCAGTGATTTCTTCCACGGGCATCAGCCAGGTATGGTATATACATGGTTTCTCTGGTCCAACCTAGACCAATGTAACTATATTTAACATGCCGATGCCTAGAATTATTCTTTAAAGGATAAGTTTACCTTTGGGAACATGTTACATGTTCCACCAGTTCTGCGTCATTTGTGGCTGTCCACTTGTAGTTCTCAATGAACTACCACAGTGCTCTGGAGCGCCATGGTAGTTCATTGATTCTTCCTGTCAGATTGTATCTGCTTGCCCGTTCAGAATGTACAAGCACACAGATACACTGACAGATCTGCTGGAGACCTGCATGGAACCATCGAACTGCTGATACATCAATTAAGCTGGCCATACTTGGGTAGAATTTCATTTTAAAAAATTTGAAAAATGAGTTTGAAATGTTTTGTTCGATTTTCTATTGGTTAATGTGGTTAAATAGGCAATCGAAAAAGCAGGACAGAATATTTTTCAAAAGTTTGCTTGCTTCTTACATTTGATTTTGGAAGTAGAATTTTCTGATGGAATTTCATCCAAATCAAATGTAGCAAGCAAACTTTTGAAATGTTTTTTAACATCTGTCAAGTCTGTTGGCATTATCGAATGTACTGATGAGTGTTTTTTTTTTTTTTTTTTTTTTGTATGAAAGCTCCTTTGAAATTCTACTTGTATAGGGCCAGCTTTGGTTCACACTAGCGCCCACAGTAAAACCTATTGTTTTACCATGCGGGCAGCTGTCAGTGTGAGGTCTGGCAGGGGGCGGTGCAATTAGCATTCCAGCATTCATGTCTCCACACAACAGTGCAGTGTGATGCCGTGCACTCCAATGCTCTGCAAAAAAATGCAGCATACTGTATCTGCATTTTTCTGCACTGCAAATCACACCAGCATTGTGGTGTGAACAGGGCTTATAGAAATCAAATGTTTTCTATGTGCCCCTTCAGTGCCCACAAGTCACCATGGATAGTGTGAATGAGCCCTAAATAAAAACATTTTTCAGTACAATACATTTATTTCCAAAATAGGTTTGCCCAACACTTTTTATACGTCAATTCATGCTGCTTCCCTGGACAGTTCAGGCTCCTACTGCTGTCAATGAGTGTGCTAGGAGGAGGGAGTAGAGGACTGGCTTTCTGGCCACATACAGTGTATGATAATATTGCACAGCAAACCAGCTAACCTGTTGCTGACTGGATTGCTCGACTATAACTTGCAAAGTGATTGATGTACCTGCCACTGGTGATGCAAAGAAGTAATGAACACCAGTATGTGGCGCAGTAGAGTGAAGCGTAGAGACAGGCAGAGGTTCAGTGTCATAGGTTATATGGTGAAAGCCAGGGAAGAGCAGCAAGCATTAAGGCCTCATGCCCACTGATTTATTTTAAACTCTGTTTCTCCTGACAGGAGAAAATCTGCGTTAAAAACAAACCTAAGCTGCTTTTTCGCACCATTTGGTGTTTGGGCGTTTATTTAATTGGCCAGAACTTTTATTTATTCTGCCCATTGAAATTAATAAACACTGAAGTGCTACACGCATTTAGCAGCGTTTAGTGTATTTTGTAGTCCAAATTCCCTCTCCTAAATGCGATTTTTAAGGAGTTCAGAAAATGTTTTTCAAACTTCCCTACTACTAAACTGCTGTAATTTTCCGTATGGAAACATAGGATAACATAGAGGGGAGTTAAGGGGAAGAAAAAAACTCCCAAAACACACACAAAAAAAAACGCAACAGTGTGCATGAGGCCTTAATGTGGTTTAGATTGTATGGGCTAAAATAGACTGTTTGTTTTTTTTTTGGGGGGGGGGGGGTTGTACTTCTAGATCTGGAAAGCGTTTTTATTCCAAAAAAATATATTTAGATCTGTGTTGGAATGATCTTTAGCAAGATGGAGAGTTTCACATATTCTATTCACATATTATGTTCCTTGCTCTATGAGAGCCTAGACCGGGATGAGGGAGACTATGCAGGATATGGATAGACTTTCACATGTTTGGATTGGTGCAATCAGGTAAACGGAAGAGCTTTTAAAGAAAAAGCATCAGACCAGGTGTCAAGGTCAACTGCTATAAAGGTTATTAAAAATTTAGGCTTTACTATCGCTTAGGCTGCTTTCACACTGGAGCGGTGGGGGCGCTGGCGGTAAAGCGGCGCTATATTTAGCGCCGCTTTACCGGCGTTTTAGCGGCGCATTGCGGCCGCTCGCGGGGTGTTTTTACCCCCCGCGAGCGGCCGAAAAAGGGTCAATACCGCCCGCAAACTGCCGCTGCAGCGGCGTTTTGCGGGCGGGTTCGGCGCGCTCCCCCATTGTTTTCAATGGGACCGGGCGCTATAGGAGCGGTAAATATACCGCTCCTATAGCGAGCCAAAGATGCGGCTTGCAGGACATTTTTGAGCGTCCTGCAAGCGCACCGCTTCAGTGTGAAAGCCCTCGGGCTTTCACACTGAAGGAACAGCAACAGCTGTTTCGGGTCGGTTTGCAGGCGCTATTCTTAGCGCAATAACGCCTGCAAACCGCCCCAGTGTGAAAGCAGCCTTAGTGTTACTAAATCCAGGACCCTGCATATGCTATAACTGACATAATCGCACACATAGGTTGGACTTGATGGACTTGTGTTTTTTTTTTGTTTTTTTTTTCAACCTCACCTACTATGTAACTGGTCTCCCACAGTACACCGAACATGGAAATGTAATTATTTTAGTAAAAATAAACTGCAAAATACCTTTTCTCATCAGCAGTACATAGCAGTCTTATGACTTCTATTTGTGTCTGGTTAAAGCTTGTAGGAGGAGTTTTCATTCTCCCCTGACTTTCCTATGAGGCTGTAGGACCCCTAACCCTCTGTCTGGATAGTGATAATTGGCCCTGCGCCAACCACATGCACCTTCACAAGGAAAGAAAAACTCTAGCAATACACTCCAAACTGAGCATGTGCAGAGTGGCCACAAGGCTCTATTCCTGGGGTCTCAAACTGGCAGCCCTCCAGCTGTTGCAAAACTACAAATCTCATGAGGCATTGCAAGGGTGACAGTTACAAGCATGACTCCCACAGACAAAGGCATGATGGGACTTCTAGTTTTGCAACAGCTGGAGGGCCACCAGTTTGAGACCCCCTGCTCTAGTCTATCAAGAGATACATTGGGGACTGTGGAAGAAGGGGAGGAGCAAAGAAGCCTTTTTACACAATGCGCAGGTTTAACCCCTTCCACAGTGACTCTAACAAACATGCTTTACTGCACATACAGACGGATTTTACTGTTGTGGGTTTAGTAACACTTTAGGCTTTATGTACACTGGCCTTTATTTGTCTGGGGAAAATGCAAAATGTGGCAAAATCGCGCCGTTGATATCCTGAATGCGATTCTACCATGTTCAGGAGAGGGAGGTTGAAGCTCACCTAAACACTGCAGCTCCTAAACTCTGCTAAAAGCTTATGTGTACATTGGCACAGGCTTTTATGAAGTTGAGTTTAGGAGCTTTGGCAAAAAAAATTGCCAAAAGCTTCTAAAGTGAGTTTATAAGCTGCCAGTGTAGGCAAGTGTACATGAAGGCTTAAAGGGCAGCATGCAAAAAAACATCTCGGAGCTTAAAGTAAATGTTTACTCCACAAAAGTGTGGATGGACAGACAAACAGTGCAAAAGAAAGGAGACAAAAAGGCACAAAAGAAATGGGAAGGAGGCATAAATATAAGAAATCAAGCAAGAGACCATGAAATAGAGGGCAAGATGGAATGAGAGGGAGAGAAAACAAAATTGAAAGAATGAAAAAGAGGGAGACACAGAATAGAGAAATTAAGGGAGAGCGATCCAGAGGGAAGAGAGAGAGAGAGAGAATGGGAGGGAGATAGAGAAAAACAGACTAAGAATGGGGGGAAAAATAAAGCTTTAAAAATACCAAATTTTTGTCAGTATGTCTATTTAAATTGTGATATCTTTTATAGTATAGCCTACCAGGTCTATGGTTGAGAGCCATGTTTCATGATTTGGGGTGCTTCTCTATTCTGAGTGAGAAGTAGCAGAAGGACTAGCCAAAACAAAGCTGGGGATCCTGCCTTTTTCGTTCGCTGTGTAGTTCTAGCTGGGGAGAGACATTGCAAGGGCCTGTGCATAGCACCCACAATGCACTGGTTGCAGGTGTAATGCTCTGTAGGCTTGGTTGCAAAAATTAATAAATGCACATTGATAGGTCAATAGTGCTGTATTTACTACTTTTTGCACAAAAAAATAAATGGAAAGGTCTCTTTAAATTTGAAGTTCATGTTTGGTTTGTATTGCATAGTTCCATTAATTCAGCTTGAACAATATAAGTTTACAAATGTTATACTTGTGGGACCACTGTGGAAGTGGAGAATCACTGTAATACTATCTGTTTCTGTATAGCAAACACAGGGGGGTTGGTCATCCGGAGAATGACCTGTATTTTTTTCTTCAAAGAATATATGGCATGTTCTGAATGAGATGGTGTGCTTTATGTCATGATCTTGACCTCGTTCAATCAGAGAACGTGCTTGCGTTAAAAAAAAAAAAAAAATAGTGTCTTTCTGTGTTTGGAGCCTTGCCGAGCGAGTGACCCTTTGGGGGTTATTTACGACAGGCAAATCCACTTTGCACTGCAAGTGCAAACTACAAATGCAAAGTGCACTTGAAATTGCACTGAAAGTGCATTAGGAAGTGCAGTCGCTGTAATTCTAAGGGGTAGATCTGAAATGAGTGGAAGCTCTGCTGATTTTATCATCCAATCATGTGCAAGCTAAAATGCTGTTTTTTATTTTCCTTGCATGTCCCCCTCGGATCTACAGCGACTGCACTTCCAAGTGCACTTTCAGTGCAATTTCAAGTGCACTTTGCACTTGTAGTGCAAAGTGGATTTGCCTTTAGTAAATAACCCCCTTTGTGTTTACTGTGCAGAAGGGCAGCTGCTCAACACAAGACATGGCTTGTGTATGGCAATTACTGTAGTAGCAATGACTACTTCAGTGATTCTCTGCTTTGAGAGCAGTGCCACAAGTATACAGTATGTATACACACATTTCCATAGGAATATGTATACATATATACATTTGTCTGAGCTGGACTGGATGTAATTAATCTGAAATATAAACTGAGATGCTCAACCCACATGAAGGGGGAAGACCAGATAAAAGAAATAGAAACTAGGGAAGGGTACCGTCTAATAGTAAATTAAATTACAATGGGGTATCAGTTAGGTGGTGAAGATCTCACCTGTACTGTTGACTGCATGCATATGCAGCTAAATATGCTTATAAGGAAATCCTTGTTGTGCTGGCATGAACCATCCTGGTGGCTGATGTACTATAGTCAGCATTCTATTGGGATGGGGGGTTCAGTAAAGCTCTGCGCCACTTTTCTGGTGTAAATTGCTCTTGTTAATGTGAATGACTGCATGAACACAGAGTGGTACTGTGGATACTTTACAGATAAACAATGCCACGTCCCATCAGGATTGAAGAAAAATTGTAAAAAAAGGCTTGGACTTTTTAGGGATGACCAGGAAAAATGTACAATAATATATTTTTATTATATGAACATGGTAAACAACATGTATATTAAAATCCACATTGATGAGTCAAATACTATTTAAAATAGTGCATCTGTATATAACCAACTTATAACTACTGGATCTTGGCTTTCTTTGAGCCAAGAGTCAGTGTACATCGCTTTACTGTAATATAGCCGCACTCTTGGATTCATTACCACAATTAAATTATATTTTCATCTTACAGACTCCATGTAATTATAAGTTGGTTATATACAGATGCACTCCTCCTTTAAAAAGTATTTGACTCATCAATGTGGATTTTAATATATACAGTTGTGCTCAAAGGTTACATTTGACTTCTTGGCCATTTTTCAGAGAATACGAATGATAACACAAAATCTTTTCTTTCACTCATGGTTAGTGTTTGGCTGAAGCCATTTATTAATCAACTGTGTTCACTCTTTTTAAATCCTAATTACAATAGAAACTACCCAAATTACCCTAATCAAAAGATAACCTTTAACATCAATGACAGCTTTTGTGGTATTTGTGGATGAGGCTCTTTATCTGCTCAGATGGTAATTTTGCCCATTTCTCTTAGCAAAAAGCCTCCAGTTCCTGTAAATTCTTGGGTTGTCTTGCATGAACTGCATGTTTGAGATCTCCCCTCCCCATGGCTCAATGATATTGAGGTCAGGCGACTGAGATAGCCTCTCCAGAACCTTCACTTTATTCTGCTGTAGCCAATGACAGGTCAACTTGGCCTTGTGTTTTGGATCATTGTCATGTTGGAATGTCCAAGTACGTCCCATGCACAGCTTTCTGGCTGATGAATGCAAATGTTCCTCCAGTATTTGATAATATACTGTATTCGTCTTGTCATCAATGTTGACCAAATCTCCTGTGCCTTTGTAGCTCAGACATCCCCAAAAGATCAACGCTCCTCCTCCGTACCTTTCATCATAGGCCTTGTTGATTCCCCTCCAAATGAAGTGTTTATGGTTGTGGCCAAAAAGCTCAATTTTGGTCTCATTACTCCAAATGACTTTGTGCCAGAAGGTTTGAGGCTTGTCTCTGTAGTTTGGCGTAATGTAAGCGGGATACTTTGTGGCATTTGCATAGTAATGGCTTTCTTCTGGCGATTCGACCATGCAGCCCATCTTTCTTCAAGTGCCTCCTTATTGTGCATCTTTAAACAGCCACATCACATGTTTTCAGAGAGTCCTGTACTTCACCTGAAGTTATGCGTTTTTTTTTCTTTGCATCCCGAACAATTTTCCTGGCAGTTGTGGCTTAAATGTTAGTTGGTCTACCTGAACGTGGTTTGGTTTCCACAGAACCCCTAATTTTCCACTTCTTGATTAGAGTTTGAACACTGCTGATTGGTATTCTCAATTCCTTGGATATCTTTTTTATATCCCTTTCCTGTTTTATACAGTTCAACTACCTTTTCCCGCAGATCCTTTGACAGTACTTTTGCTTTCCCCATAACTCAGAATCCAGAAATGTCAGTGGAGCACTGGATGAAAGATGCAAGGGTCTGTCAGGAGTCCAGAAACTCATTGACATTTTATACACACACACTAATTACAAGCAAACAGATCACAGGTGGTGATGGTTTACCTTTAATAGCCATTCAAACCCCTTTGTGTCAACTTGCATGTTATCAGGCCAAAATCACCAGGGTATGTAAACTTTTCATCAGGGTAATTTAGGTAGTTTCTGTTATTATGATTTAAAAAGAGTAAACACAGTTGATTGATAATAAATGGATTCAGCCAAACACTAACCATGAGTGAAAGAAATGTTTTTGTGTTATACATATTCTCTGAAAAAAGGCCAAGACATCATGAATTCTGCCAGGGTATGTAAACTTTCGAGCACAACTGTATATGCAAACTCAAGTACAAACTGAAATTGGAAGTCACCAATTGATTGGTGACTTCTAATTTCAGTCTTTTAAGAAAAGCTAAACGTAGTGCTGGAACCACGACCCTGTTTGCAGCCTGGGGACAGGATTTTGCCATGCTGCCTCAAAGGATTCATTCATATGGACATCTAAGACCCCTTTCACACTGAGGCGCTTTTACAGGTGCTATAGCGTTAAAAATGGCGTCTGTAAAGCGCCTCTCCTCTCACTCTTTCACACTGAAGCGGTGCGCTGGCATGGCTCTCAAAAAAAATCCTGGGCAGCGCTGCAGCGCTTTTCTGGCCGCTAGCGGGGGTAGAAAGCGGGCTAGCGGCCGAAAAGCTCCGCTAACAATAGTGGCGCTTTCCTGCCGATGCCCGAGGTGGCTCAGTGTGAAAGTGCCAACACTTACGAAAAAAAAGTAGTACACAACTGTATCTAAGGCTGTAGCTATTTGCAAATTTTACAATTGTATGTGTGCAAAAGCGAGTATGCATACCTGCATAAAACCATTATGCGATTTGTACTGCAGATTTTATGCAGGTATACGTACTAGCTCTTACACGTTTACTTCTAACTTCAGCTTGTTCAGTTAAAGTGATACTAAAGTTGTTTGTTATTTTCTGCTTTGTGCAGTGGTTTTGCACAGAACAGGCCAGATCCTCCTCTTCTTTCTCTTCTGGCCCCTCCCTCCTGTTGAGTACCCCCCAAAGCAAGCAGCTCCCTGTGTCCATTCAGATACAGAGCCATGGTGCTTCGCTACTGTCACAGCCAATGAGAGAGAGTCCTGAGCAGCTGAGTCGCTGGGGTAAGTGTTAGGGGGGGTGAGGGGGGCTGCTGCACACAGAAGGCTTTTTATCTTGATGCATAGAATGCATTAAGATAAAAAACATTCTACCTTTACAACTCCTTTAAAATAGTTGAAACACGTCGGTGTTCTGTTGAGCTCGCAACATTAAGAGAAAACTTGCTCCAAGCAAACAAAAAAATGCTAAATTGCCTATACGACCCACCCTTACCTTCTTGTCTATCAAGGGCATGTACCAGTGCCGCAAATACAACTACCTTACCTGCAAACATGCCAAGCATGGTCAAAAATTTTTTATGACCAAGGGCAAGACCTATATCTTTGATTTTTATAACTGCTCCACCGAATTCGCCAACTATTGTCTATCCTGCCACTGCAACCTACTATATATGTAGGCAGAGAACCATCATAAAGAGATTTGGCGAACACAGACGGTCAGTAGAAGATGGCACAGACAAACGTAGTGTTGTCACACTTTCTAGAATTTCACCAGCAACAATCCACAGGCCTTCGAGTTTGGGTCTTAGGAACCATCTCCAAGTGCCTTCTGAAACTTTTTGGATATGGCGTCAGGAGGCCTCAACGAGGATTTGGAGGTCCACTCCGTCTTATAATGCATTCCTCTGCATAAAGTCATCTAGAGGCTAATCCATTGGCCTATCTAATAATCGTCACCCCAATTATCTTCACGCATATTCACGCTACTTACATTTATACATATAATGCCTTTTACTTTCCTTTTCTTTTTTTTTTTTTTTTTTATTTGTACATTTTTTGTTCCTCTATATATGTGTATGCATCCAAAATCCTCTATAAAGAGTTTTCCCATTTTCAATAGAACCTTTATGGCCACCCTCTGAATTTGCACTACCTTAATCCATTTGTGGTGTACTTATCCTCTCTTGGCTCATGTATTAACAATATCCACCATTAGAGGGCCAGTCTCATAGCCACCATTCAAGTAGTTCCAGTTCACTCTAGACCAAACATCTTTCCCCAATTTTCCATGTAATCTTGCTTACTCATTTTATATACAATTTTCATTCTTAAACCATTTTTTTTGAGTATCCATCTACACTACACATCCCCCTATGCCTTTTTCGCTGCACTAAATGTTACCACCTTAGTAACTCGCATAGGACACTGCGTAATGTTGTTCCTCCCCCCTTGATGTCACCATACAAGTACTTCCTCATCCCATCATGACGTTATCACAGCCTGAAGGAGCACACATGCTCTGAACGCCCGTCTGACGGCCCTGTGTCCCACATCCGGCGGCATCACAGCCGACGGGGAGACGACTGCCAGCTTGACTCAAAGCCTTGGAAACCCCTGCAGCTAGCGAGACAGCAGCAGCGCTCCACACCGCCAGCTATCAGGACTACACAGCGAGCCCTCCTTGTGACTAGTCCAATTTTAACTCTTACCCTGTGAGTTTATTTTCATTTTTTAACCTTCATTATAATTTTCTTGTTTTAACATGATTCACTCAGATGAGCGCTGCTGTTCTCCTCATTATAAAAAACTTTTGTCTTTAAACCACTTTAAGTTCTGACAAAAAAAAAAACGGAAGCAGAATGGTTTCTATTAGACGATTCTGGCTAAAATGAGAATCACAATTTTTTTGCTTAGAATAAAGATCACTATTCTCTCACGATTCTCGTGGCGTAACATCATGCTTCACATTATACAAAAAAATTGGGGTAACGTTACTGTTTATTATTTTTTTAAATTAAAGTGTATCTTTTCCAAAAAAATTGCGTTTGAAAGATCGCTGTGGAAATATAGTGTGACAAATATTGCAACAACCGCTATTTTATTTTATAAGGTCTCTTCTAAAGACAAATCTATAATGTTTGGGGGTTCTAAGTAATTTTCTAGCAAAAAAATACAGATTTTAACTTTTGTGTCGGAAAAAGGTTTAGTCTTTAACCGCTGGCCAACCGGCAAAAGGGCACGTACAGGCAGATTAACGTACCTGTACTTTGCCTTTTAAGAAGCGCCCACCGCGACCTCCGTGAGTGTAATACCCACGATTGTCTCACGGAGAGGAAGAACGGGGAGATGCTAATGTAAAAAGCATTTCCCCGTTCTGCCTAGTGACAGGACACTGACCACAGCTCCTTGTAATCGTAAGCGGTGATCAGTGTCATGTCACATATAGCCCCCCCCCCCAGTTAGAATCGCTCCCTAGGACACACTTAACCCCTACCGTGCCACCTAGGGGTTAACCCCTTCACTGCCAGTCACATTTACACAGTAATCAATGCATTTTTAATTGCACTGGCCGCTGTATAAATGTGAACGGTCCCAAAATCGTGCCAAAAGTGTCCGATCTGCGCCATAAAACTATCCCGCTATAACTTTTGCACAAACCAATCAATAAACGCTTATTGCGATTTTTTTTTTTTTTTTTTTACACCAAAAAATATGTAGAAGAATACGCATCGGCCTAAACTGAGGAATAAAATACGTTTTTTTTAATATATTTTTTGGGGATATTTATTATAGCAAAAAGTTAAAAATTTGTTTTTGTTTTTTTAAATTGTTGCTATTTTTTAGTTTATAGCGCAAAAAATAAAAATCGCAGAGGTAAACAAATGCCACCAAACGAAAGCTCTATTTGTGGGGAAAAAAGAATGTCAATTTTGTTTGGGAGCCACGTCGCACGACCGCGCAATTGTCAGTTAAAGCGACGCAGTGCCGAATCGCAAAAAGTGCTCTGGTCTTTGGGCAGCCAAATGGTCCGGGGCTTAAGTGGTTCAGTTGAACTCATTTACAGACCAAAGTTCATCCCTTTGATCCAAGTGCTAGTTCATACCAGACACAGTTCCGTTCAGTTCCGTGTGCTTTTTTTCTTCACTAAAAATGCATGCACATGCATGTGTTTTCCATGCTCTAGTTCACACCATGCAGTCAGTTTCTGGTGCAAAAATAAAATTAACTATGTGCTGCAGACTGTACTCTGTGGGGCCTATTTTACTTCTGAACTTAGTTTGTCTAAAATTAGGCCTCATGCACACTGGACGTTAAAATAACGTTATAAGAACAGCAGGAGCTTTGCAGTGAGTTTTTCAAAGTATTCAGCGTTTTTCTAATTGCGTTTTTTTAGCGGTTTTCCCTGTTAGCGTATAAGAAAAAAAAATTATATATATGTGTGTGTATATATATATATATACACATATTTTTATATTATTTTATATTAAATATATACAAACACATTTTTTTTTTCCTTTTTTTTTTTAAATGGATCAAAAAACGCTGGTGAGCCGTGTTTTTGAGTGTTTATCGGCGCTCATCAGCGTTTTTTGATGTTGGAATGTTTTTACAGCTGAAAAACTCCTCTCAGAACCCACTAGTTTTGTTTTTTTTGTTTTTTAAAGCCAAAAAACTGCTGATAACAGCCTATGTGTGCATGACAACATAGGATAACATGATGGGAAGTTTATTGACTGTAGAAAAAAAACAGCTGCTGTAAAAACATCCAGTGTACATGAGGCCTTAATGTAATTTATGTTTGTGTAGTTTCTGTCTATTGGCCCACAGTATCTCCAAATCATAAAATCTGGGCTATGGCACTTTCTGTCTAAAGCAGCTCATACATTAAAGTGGTTGTAAAGGCTGAATGTTTTTTTACCTGCAGAGAACAACCATCTCTGCACCACGCCACCAATCAGGCCTGTATGGAAGAGTAGCCAGTTGGAAGCCACTCCTCAGTAAAAGGCACATGGCAGCCTGCCTGGAGTTTGTCAAAAGGCACCTGAAGGACTTTGTCCATGAGAAACAAAATTCTCTGGTCTGATGAAACCAAGATTGAACTCTTTTTTTTGCCTGAACCAGGCACCACTTATCACCTGGCCAATGCCATCCCTACAGTGAAGCATGGTGATGGCAGCATGCGGCTGTGGGGATGTTTTTCAGCAGCAGGAACTGGGAGACTAGTCACGATGGAGGGAAAGATGAATGCAGCAATGTACAGAGACATCCTTGAAGAAAACCTGCTCCAGTGCACTCTGGACCTCAGACTGGGGCAAAGGTTCATCTTCCAACAGGACAAGGACACTAAGCACAGAGCCAAGATAACAAAGTAGTGGCTACGGGACAACTCTGTGAATGCCCTTGAGTGGTCCATCCAGAGCCTAGACTTGAACCCGATTTTTAACTTTTCCAGAGATCTGAAAATGGCTGTGCACTGATGCTCCCCATTCAACCTGATGAGGCTTGAGAGGTCCTTCAAAAAAGAATGGGAGAAACTGCCCAAAAATACAGTATCTCACAAATGTGTGTACACCCCTCACATATTTGTAAAGATTTTATTATATCTTTTCTTGTGACAATACTGAAGACATTACACTTTGCTACAATGTAAAGTAGTGAGTGTACAGCTTGTAGAACAGTGTAAATTTGCTGTCCTTACAAAATAACTCAACACATAGCCATTAATGTGTAAACCGCTGGCAACAAAAAGTGAAGTGTGAATGTTAAAATGTCCAAATTGGGCCCAAAGTATCAATATTTTGTGTGGCCACCATTATTTTCCAGCACTGCCTTTTAACCCTCTTGGGCATGGAGTTCTCCAGAGATTTACAGGTTGCTACCGGAGTCCTCTTCCACTCCTCCATGACAACATCACAGAGCTGGTGGATGTTAGAGACCTTGTGCTCCTCCACCTTCCATTTTGAGGATGCCCCACAGATGCTCAATAGGGCTTAGGTCTGGAGACATGCTTGGCCAGTTCATCACCTTTACCCTCCTCTTCTTTAGCAAGGCAGTGGTCATCTTAGAGGTGTGTTTGGGGTCGTTATCATGTTGGAATACTGCCCTGAGGTCCAGTCTCCGAAGGGAGGGGATTATGCTCTGCTTAAATATGTCACAGTACATGTTGGCATTCATGGTCCCCTCAATGAACTGTAGCTTCCCAGTGCCAATAGCCCCAGACCATGACACTCCCACCACCATGCTTGACTGTAGGCAAGACACTTGTCTTTGTACTCCTCACCTGGTTGCTGCCACACACACTTGACACCAGCTGAAGTTTATCGTGGTCTCACCAGACCACGGGACATGGTTTCAGTATTGACTTTCATATGATGTTTGAATGATCCCCCTTGTCTTTCTGATGCTGAGGAGTGACCGTGGATGAAGCATATGAGATTTAAGAGCCCCATTTGACCCCCCGTATTAGGTGGTCAACCCTCTCTGGTAAGAGTACATCCAAACTTGTGGTGGTGGTGTTTTTCACAAGGTGGAAGAGCTGAGTGAATGAGAAAGCATTACACTGGTGTCATATTGAAGACACATGGAATTAATTTATTTGATTTATTCCATTTATTTATTCATTCACTGTATTTAAGCGCAACACAATTGTTTCGATATACTTGTTAATGTGATTATATCTCACGTCAGTGGTTCTGCTATTCACATATACTAAATTAGTATGTCGCGAGCGCAGTTTTTCTTGTATTTAAATCAATGTCTTTAGTCTGCTTGTCTTCAGCAAACTGTTTGCGACTTTTTTTTTGCATCATCTTTAGAAGAGGCTTCCTTCTTTGACGATAGCAATGCAGACAAATCTGATGCAGTGTGCGGCGTATGGTCTGAGCACTGACAGGCTGACTCCCCACCCCTTCAACCTTTGCAGCAATGCTGGCAGCACTCATGTGTCACTCATGTGTCTATTTCCCAAAGACAACCTCTGGATATGACGCACGAGCACTTTTTTGGTTGACCATGGCGAGGCCTGTTCTGAGTGGAACCTGTCCTGTTAAACCACTGTATGGTTTTGGCCACCGTGCTGCAGCTCAGTTTCAGGGTCTTGGCAATCTTCTTATAGCCTAGGCCATCTTTATGTAGAGCAACAATTCGGTTTTTCAAATCCTCTGAGAGTTCTTTGCCATGAGGTGCCATGTCTAATTTCCAGTGACCAGTATGTGAGAGTGATAACACCAAATTTAACACACCTGCTCCCCATTCACACCTGATACCATGTAACACTAACAGGTCACATGACACCAGGGAGGAAAAATGGCTAATTGGGCCCAATTTTGTACTTTTCACTTAGGGATGTACTCATTAATGTTGCCAGCGGATTAGACATTAATGGTTGTGTGTTGAGTTATTTTGAGGGGACAGCAAATTTACACTGTTATACAAGCTGTACACTAGCTAATTTACATTGTATTAAAGTGTAATTTCTTCAGTGTTGTCACATGGAAAAAAATATGCGTGGGTGAATGTCCATGCAGAAGCTATTGGCGTTTATATGAGTGTGGCCACCTAAAGCTAGTCATTTGTGTTGGTGACTGTATGTGGCACATGCGGCTTCCTGAGCACCGGAAAACACCATGATTTTTATGCTTGAGGACTATGGAGCTAATAAATATCATTGTGCATGAGGCCTAATACTGCTTTAATGCATGAATGAATATTCAGTGATTTGGATGTTTTGTTATATGCGTTGTCTGACTCGTGCTTTTCAATGGCCTATTCACAATTTGCTTGGATTGTTCTTTTATCTTCATGGTGTAGGTAATGCAAGGATTCTGACTCAACTGCTACAGCAGCGATGATGTACTGTATGTGTGACATTGTAAAAGCTCAAATTAATTAAAAAAAATAAAAATATGGTATACTGTTCTGCTTTATGCCATGGCTTTTCACAGAGCAGCACCGATCCGCCTCTTCTTGGGTCCCCTGCCTGCACTCGTGGCTCCTCCACCCTGGGTGCCCCCAAAGCAAGCCGCTTGCTCTGGGGGCACTCGTACATGCTCGCTCCTGAGACGGCTATGCATGTCTATCAATTTGGTGCGGATGCAATGCGATTTCAACCATACAAAATGTATGGCTGAAATCGCACCGCACAGACATCACATGCAGGGTGGATATAAATCAATGATTTTTTAAATTTGCTTTAAATCGGATTTTTTTGATTTATATCAAATTTATTTTAATAAAATGCTTTTGGAGCAAAAATCTATCTAAAGATAGTTTTCTGTTTAAGATACGTTAATAATTTGGTTTATTCAGTATGAAATGGAGCTTAGTTATGTAGCATTAGGCTGTATATTTTGCAATATTTACATTTTTGGTAAACTCATTCAATGAATCCAATCTCATCATGCTGAGATAACAACATGCACTGCATATTCAGTCACACAATTTCACAGTAAGCATGAGATAAACCAAAGTTCAGGAATATTCCTTTATCCCATTGTTTTGCAAATCTATTTACACTACAAACTGTATGATAGAATCAGTTCTGATATCGCTGTTTTACTAACCTGACAGCTTATTATTCTAAATGGGAAACCTTCATTTTGTTTGCAAATATTAAAGATACTACCAGCAAGAATAAGTCCTTACATTTAAAGAGCACCTGTCATTTCATATCCATCATGGCAGCGCCTGTTAGTGGGCATCCACTCATCGGCTGCCACCACGTCCCTCACCTTGTTGTGTCACTGCCGCATCACCAGCCATCCCATTAAAGTGAATGGGACTGTCAGTGAGTCAACAGCGGGTCAGAGGAGGAGCCGCTGCAAGACAAAGATGGCAGTTGCTCTTTAAAAAATATGATTTAAATCAAGCCTTTTTACTAGTGATTTAAATCAAATCCACCCTGATCACATGCGATGTGCACAGGAATGCGGTATGATTCCTGTGCGAATCGCATGCTGCGTGAACCCAGGCTCAATGTATCTTTTTACACAATTTGGAGTCAGTCTAACCAGAACTTGGCATAATGTGCAAAAGCTCATTTACCTGAATGTACAGTTGTGCTCATAAGTTTACATACCCCAATAGAATTTGACTTCTTAACCATTTTTCAGAGAATATGATAACAAAAAACAAAACTTTTCTTTCACTCATGGTTAGTGTATGGCTGAGGCCATGTATTACCAATCAACTGTGTTTACTCTTTTTAAATAATAATCACAACAGAAACTACCCAAATGACCCTGATCAAAAGTTTACATACCCCAGTTTTTAATACCCTGTATTGCCCCCTTTAACATCAATGACAGCTTGAAGTCTTTTGTGTTATTTGTGGATGAGGTTCTTTATCTTCTCAGATGGTAAAGCTGCCCATTCCTCTTGGCAAAAAGCCTCTAGTTCCTGTAAATTCTTGGGCTGTGTTGCATGAACTGCGCGTTTGAGATCTCCCCTCCCCATGGCTCAATGAAATTGAGGTCAGGAGACTGAGATGGCCACTCCAGAACCTTCACTTTATTCTGCTGTAGCCAATGACAGGTCGACTTGGCCTTGTGTTTTGGATCATTGTCATGTTGGCATGTCCAAGTACGTCCCATGTGCAGCTTCTTGGCTGATAAATGCAAATGTTCCTCCAGTATTTATTGATAACATACTCCATTCATCTTGGCAACAATTTTGACCAAATTTCCTGTGCCTTTTTAGCTCACACATCCCCAAAACATCAGTGAGCCTTTTCATCATAGGCTTTGTTGACTCCTCTCCAAATGAAGCGTTTATGGTTGTGGCCAAAAAGCAAAATTTTGGTCTCATCACTCCTAATGACTTTGTGCCAGAAGGTTTGAGGCTTGTCTCTGTGCTGTTTGGCGTAATGTAAGCGGGATTCTTTGTGGCATTTGTGTAGTAATGGCTTTCTTCTGGCGACTCGACCACACAGCCCATCTTTCTTCAAGTGCCTCCTTATTGTGCATCTCGAAACAGCCACACCACATGTTTTCAGAGAGTCCTGTATTTCACCTGAAGTTATTTGTGGGTTTTTTTTGCATCCCAAACAATTTTCCTGGCAGTTGTGGTTAAAAGCTCAGTTGGTTTACCTGATTGTGGTTTAGTTTCAACAGAACCCCTCATTTTCCACTTCTTGATTAGAGTTTGAACACTGCTGACTGGTATTCTCAATTCCTTGGATATCTTTTTATATCCCTTTCCTGTTTTTATACAGTTCAACTACTTTTTCCTGCAGATCCTTTGACAAAATTTTTGCTTTCCCCATGAGTCATAATCCAGAAAAATCAGTACAGCACTGGATGAAAGATGCAAGGGTCTGTCAGGAGTCCAGAAACCCATTGGCCTTTTATACACACACACACGAACTACAAGCAAACAGATCACATCACAAGGTGATGGTTACCTTTAATAGTCATTCAAAGCCCTTTGTGTCAACTTGTGTGCATGTTATCAGGCCAAAATCACCAGGGTATGTAAACTTTTGATCAGGTTCATTTGTGTAGTTTCTGTTGCCATTAGGATTTAAAACGACTAAGCACAGTTGCTTGATAATAAATGGCTTCAGCCAAACACTAACCATGAGTGAAAAAATTTTTGTGTCATCATTCATATTCTCTGAAAATGGCCAAGAAATCATAAATTCTGCCAGGGTATGTAAACTTCTGAGCACAACTGTACTTGAACTTTCAGCCAAAATGATTATTTTTTAAATAAAAGTATTGTTTTGATTAAACCGCTGCTGTAGAGCATTGTGTATGGCCAGCATTCTTTGTAAAAATAGCCATGCATTTCTGTGTTGAGCGCCTTGGGTCCTAAGCTCAGGTTGTATGCCAGGCCTCTACTTCTCTGACAGCCAATATCAGCCATGGAACACCCACTGTCATTCAGTTGTCAAATGACTCAGTGTGCTGTAAAGGCTCCTGCATTTGATTTGCAAAGGACGGGGCTTAATCCTAACCTGATGTAAAATCCAAGGTCCTGCATATAGCCTGGCTTTGAATTCCACAGGGATTGATTTAAAGACTGAAACATTTAAGAGGGACATTCTCTTTAAACTGAGGTGTTTTTGGTGGCTGTTAATCAGTGGTCTCCAAACTGTTACCGGGGGGGGGGGGGGGGGGGGGGGGGGGGGGGGGGGGGGGCGAATGCGGCCCTTTGCTTGCCTTTATCTGGCCTTTGGAGCACTATTCCTCCCACTGATAGAGGCACTATTCCTCCAACTGACACCAACAATGGGGCACATTCCTCCCACTGACACCAATGGCGGGGCACTAAGCCTTCCACTGAGGCCAACAATAGGAAATTGTTTAATTTTCCCACTGGCCACTGTCCAGTCCCCTTAAAGTCTGAAGTACAGTAAACTGGCGCTTTGTTTAGAAACTTTAGAAACCCCTGATCTACATAATACAGCATTCTTAATGTAAAATATTTACATATAAGAAATCTGGTGCAATATCGCACATTCTACAATACAGCTCTGTTCTGAGAAGTTGTGGCCCTGGTAAGCTTTAGTGATCAGGTCCGCCTGTTTTTTAAGCGGACCCAATCGGACCATCCACTGCCCTATCCATTAAAAACAGACAGATGGGATCTGATGGCCATCGGGTGTAAAATTCTGTTTTCATTCAACCACCCAGAGAGGACAGGGGGTATGTCTGTGCCCACTCTGCATAAGGAAGGCAGACATGGACAAGCCATCTGCTGAGTGGGAAAGGGGCCCTAGGGTTTTCTTTTTTTGTTTCTGTTTGTTTAATTTTAAACAAACAATAATACTATGATCTATCTTTATTATACAGTACAGCACACAGGAATAACTTCAAATACCATGGGTTATATACTGCTAACTTTAGATGATTGGACACCTGCAAAAGTTTTGCTTGGTCCAACCTCTAGTGACCCTATATAACCCCACTTACTCTGTGAAGCTCAAGTTTTTTGCAAGTGTCTTTAGGTGATGGATGTCTTCCTGATTTTTTTTTCAAATGATTTAATATCCTCCTTCATCTGACATTCTATCCCGATCAGACTTCTCACTGCCTTCATGGCTCATTAGCAGTTTCTTGATTGGTGACCTTTGAGAACACTTTGGGGACCCGTACCCAGACCACACAGTCACGGCTAGCTTGTAATGTGTGCTTCATACAATGAGTTTAGTGTAGCTACAGGGTGCTATATAGGTCCAGGGCTGTGGTAAATTCCTATGGTACCCGTTCCCTAAAGATCCCTCTTATAAGCCCACCGTGATAGACAAAGCCTGGACCCTGAATGAGACCAGTGAAACGGACAAGGTGAGACAAGGTTTTCCTTGACCTTTTGTCTGACTTCAGCCAAATGGGGTACATTATTATAATGTTTAAATGTTCAAATTTAGTGGGATTTTTTTTCCACCTTCTAACCAAAAGTTCTCCTCTGGATACTGACATATTGCTTGTAAGTCTCTTAGCTGCACACTTTCTGCTGCCATTTTCTCCTACCATCGCAAGCTGATCATTTTTCACACCGCCTATTGCCAATCTCTGAAAAAAAGTCACAGGGTTACTGCGACTCCCTGATACCAGACACCCTGAACCCCCTTATTCTGTAAGTAACCCACAGGGGAGGACCCTGACTTGGCTATGGGAATTACAGGTGCTTGAGAGCAGAAATATACAAACAATGGGGAGTTCGCCACAGGCGTACAGTAAACTGCAAGTATCTCCCCAGTTACTAGTGGTTCCCTCGCTCCAAAGCAAAGGTCTAACATCAACACGGCTCTAACACCATAAGTCCAACTCCCTTAGAGGTGCGCTATATACAACCTGTTTGACTAAGGCAGAAGTCACAGCCACTATGTCCAACTTATGCCAAAGGCTGTCACCACTTCTGGAATGGGGAAGGGCTATCAATCACAATCTCTCTTCTGCCTCTACTCCCTCTGATGCAAGCTTTCTGCCAAAGGCACCTCCAAGATTTCTCTCTTTCACTTTTTAAGTAAGTTATGTCCTTACCCTGTCATCATGTGTTAGTAACTGTGGATTCATTGATTGAGGCAGTGCCTATTAGTCTCGGAATAAATAAGCCCAGTGCTGCACAGGCCCCATATACTCAAAAATGCTCTGAGAAGAGGGCCTTCTGTAAAAAGACAGTCAAATTGGGCTTTATAAAACGACTGTCCAAACTTGGAGAGGTGAACCTCCCAACCCCCCCCCCCCCCCCTCCTAAAAATTGCAAAGCCTTGTATCTTATGGATGCAGAATTTAAGAATTACAGAGGACTTGTCCATTCTTGCGATAAATGCTGAATCTACCCTCCCTTTTTAGGGTATCCCCCTCCTTTTAATTACATTTTTTATTTTTTACCAAAAATATGTAGAAGAATAAATATTCAGAATAAAAGATAAATAAAAATAAAATAAAAAAAAATGTGTTTTTTTTTTTTTTTTTTTTTTTTTTAAATCGACGCTCTTTTTTTTGTTTGGGTACAGCGTTGCATGACCGTGCAATTGTCATTTAAAGCGACGCAGTGCCAAATTGTAAAAAGTGCTCTGGTCAGGAAGGGGGTAAAATCTTCTGGGACTGAAGTGGTTAAAATACTCCTACCTGCAATGAATTTTTCTGCGAGTTTACAGGTGTATGGCATTTAGCAGCGTATGATCAAAAACTCATTGTGTCTGCTAGAATATTAATTTATTCTAGCCCCCAGCCACTGGAATACATTTACATGCATATGCGTGCGTATAAGTAATGCCGGTGAGCTCCTCTGCGTAGCAATTTTGCAGCATTTTTAATGCCCCTGAATGCTGCTATAAAATACCAAACCCCCACAATGGGCATGGACACATGGGCTGAAATGGAACTGCCTTCAAAGGCAGAAGAAAAATGCCTTTAAAGCAGCATTTTTTTTTTTTTATGCCTTTGCATGAAGCCTAAATCTGCATATTTGTTGAGTAAGAGACTCTTAAGTATTAAAGTGAAAAGGTCAGCATGACATACAAGATACTGTCATTTTCAGAATGAGAGGCCAACATTGGCAGCTTCCACGTTTTACCATGACAGGATTACCGTACTTTATATAATCCAAAGTGTGGTTTAGATTTATTGGCGATCCAGCATTCCTTACATCTCTAACAGCAGCAGGACTGGGGCTTGGGGAGATGAAAGAAGATGTTTAGTGGATGGAAAATAAGTTCCAACTTCAAATAAGCACCACGCCACATGTATGCCCATAGCAACTAGATTCTTGTTTTTCCAGAACTTCTACTGTAAAATATCATTGGTTAATTTTGATGACTCCATTTTCTTTTTAGGCAATTTTGTAACATTCGCATATCATGATTCTCAGCAACAGTGTGAAGAATGCGCTTGCATTTGCTACATTCCATGAAATGAGCATTTGAAATTCTAACAGTCTTTATGATTTTCAGTATCAAAGCCTGAGTTCACTCTTCTTCTGGTGACATATTTGCTGCATTCTTCATTTTCTAGTTTATACTTACCTTGATTGTTAAGTTGCCTTTGTCCATCAAGCCTGATCTCCCCTTTTCCTATATTGCCATGAATGAATTGTGCACATATGAGCCCCTTTGTGTACAGAAATAATGGCTACCAGTATATATGTGGTTAATTATAGTTTTTATGGACCTTTGACTGGGTTTTTGGGTACAAGTTGAATAAAACATCTTTTACTGCACATACTGCAAGTACCCAACCTTCAAGTGCTGCTTAAATGGCTAAAGATACAACCTAATTGCAGCTGCCATCAATAAACACTGTTGTACTTAAAGAGGAGGTCCAGCCCCCCTCCACGAAAAATTAAGTCAGTACCTTCAAATACGGCAGCTGCTGACTTTTAATATATGGACACTTACCTGTCCAGGGAGCCCGCCATGTCAGCACCCTAGCCGATCTTCGGATCGGCTGTCAGGTGCAGCCACCGCCATCCCTGGCAAGGGAACCTGGCAGTGAAGGTTTTTGGCTTCACAGCCGTTTCCCTATTGCACATGCCCGAAGTGCGCTGCACTTTCTAATTGGTCCAGCGGTGGAGGAAGACGGGGGTCACAGTCCCCCCCCCCCCCCCCCCCCCAAAGGTGCCAAATGTGGCACCGGAGGGGGGAAGGAGACTGAAAGTTTCACATTTAAATGAAACTCCACTTTAAAGAGACAATCCAATTATGTATATTGTATACATAATTACATGGTCAATGCCCCTGGAAGCTGGAATTCACATAAGTAGACACTGCCACTCCAGTGATCTTTACTTGCCTCCGAAACCCGCATTCTGAGCAGCTTCCCTGCTGCATTCTTAGCCAAGGAAGTTGGCTGCCCACCACGGGCACCATTTTCTGAATGAATACAAAGCATTCTCTGTTTGGATGAGGAGGAGAGCTTGACACCACCGCCACTTATATAAAATATCCATACCTAGAATTCTTGTTTAATAAGCATTAGAGAAGCCGTAAATAAAGATTTTTTTTTTTTTTTTTTTTCTCTTTGGTAAAGGTGCCCATAAACATACAATTATATTTAACTGGATCTGGTGATCAGGCACCTATTATGTCTAAACACGTCTATCTGATTTTGATTGAGAAGGGAAGGTATTGAATAGGCCAGGTTCGATATTTTCCAGCTGATCGCCAACATTTTCCTTGAGATAAAATAATGGATGATGTAACATAATGCTTCCAGCAGGATATCTCACCAAATTCTCATGCATACTCTTGGCTTCAGTTTTCCCATTTAACACCTAAACACAAGAAAAGTTCAGCATACAGAAAAGCCAACTTCTAGAATCTTAGGTTAATTTTAAGAAATCTCTAATGAAAGTAAAAAATGTAAAAATAACTGTGTAATGTCAAGATATCTTGAGGTGCTTGAACATGTTCTTGGAATTTTAGCAAAGCATTGAAAGACCCCCTTAAGCCTGGTACACACTACTAGTTTTTTTCCTTCAACCCAGCAGGACTGAACGAAAAAAAAGCCTGACATTTCAGGAGGAGCTGTTGTACTAACTATCCAATGGGGAGGGGGGGGGGGGGGACACTCCGGTCAGGATCTGAAGCCGATCGGGAGACCTTTTTTGGTCAAGCACCTTCAACAGCCGGCTGTAGTACACAAGGGCCAAATGTCTGCTGGTTTCTATTTAAACCAGCCGATTCCGCTCGACATTCAGCCCGTGTGTACTAGGCTTTAGTCTTGGCTGCTTTTTGCCATGTGGAGTCAACTTTTTAGTTTTCAGCACTGCCTGCCTTCCTCTGTCTACTGAGCCTTAAGCTAGTTATTGCAGCAAGCCAAGCCTAGTGAGGAGGAGGTAGGGCAAGCTGGTCAACTACAAGGGCTTATACCTATAAAAAGGCTTTTAATTTATTGTTCATTGAGGGACACAGGAGGAAAGTAATTATTAGAGATTTGGGTTAAACTGCTGCCTTTCAGAGGTTTTGGCAAACAAAAACATTCTGCCACCTGTATAACCCCACCTCCAATCTCCATGCCTTAGGCCAGTAGGCTGCAAAGCTGATTACCGTATTCTGGCAGCAGAGGAATCTCTGCAGAGGGGAGGAATCCTCTATCCACCTTGTGTGGATGGGATAATCAGTTCAGTTTTATTTTTTTTATCAGCCCTCCAGCTGATTGAAAAAAAAAAAACAGATCTATCTATGGCCTTTCACACTGGGGCGTTTTTCAGGCGCTTTATCGCAAAAAAAGCGACTGTAAAGCGCTTGAAAGAAGCCTCATCTCAGCCAATCCCAATGTGAAAGCCCAAGTGCTTTAAGAGCCCTTTCACACTGCCAGCACCCGAAAAACGCTCGTAAAGCGCCGCCTAAACTAGCAGCGCTTTACCAGCGTTTTTCGAGCGCTTTTAACCCCTGCTAGTGGCCAAATAAAGTGTTAAAAGTGCCCTCAAAGCGCTGCTGCCAAAGGCGCTTTTTGGCCGTTTTTCAGGTGTTTTGCAGGCGCTTCCCATTGATTTCAATGGGAAGGGGCGCATTAGGAGCGGTGTATTTACCGCTCCAAAAGCGCTGCAAAGAAGCTGCTTGCAGGACTTTTTTTGACGCCCTGCCAGCACAGCGCCTCAGTGTGAAACCACTCGGGCTTTCACATTGGGATTGAAGATGAGGCTTCTTTCAAGCGCTTTACAGGCGCTTTTTTTAACGATAAAGCGCCTGAAAAACGCCTGAAAAACGCCCCAGTGTGAAAGGGGCCTAAGACTGAGGGAACTGAGAGGAGAATAATTGTAGAATATGTCTTGGAGAAGCAGCAATATACTTTACTAGTTGCATATTTATAACGCCAGGCATCAATTAGGGCAAATTCAGTCAGTAATATACTAAATCTCTTCTGGGAAGAAGGGAGAGGTTTTTCTCCTGTGCAATTAATAATAATAATAATAATATATATTATATAATAATAATTTATCGAACATGGTAACGTATAAATCTAGCCAGATAGATGGTACTGTGGGATGTTGTGGCATGAATGAAAGGCCCTCACCCACTACTGCTGAGTTGTACTGTGTAAACTAAGATAAGAATCGGTTACCCAAATATCAATGCATACAAGAAAAGAAGTCTACCCTGCTGGTTCAAGACAAGGTCTAATAATTCATAGTGTATTGATTTTAGAATTTGGTATTGACATTCCTCGGGAACCTGAAATATAGGTAGCATGATAAGGCCAGCCCATCCAGGGGCGTTTCAACGCTTTTTGCAAATGGCTGCAAGTGTGAGTCTCAAGCAATGATCCAATATCAGCTTGTTGCTTTTTTAAATATGCTAACACAGCAGTTCATTTTACCTTATCCCTAAGGTCTCACACATTCCAAGTAAAATTTCAATAGAGCCAATATTGAATGCAGTTACACAGAACATATGTAGGAGATCATGGACCAACAGGGTAGACACTGTATGAGGTCTGACTACACCACTAGGGGACATTATATCTGCAGTTAAAGGTACATGAGCCTTATACATGGAGCATGTAAATAAACTATTGCATAATTTTACAGGACAAGAAACTGAATCCTAAGTCTCCCCGATTTACACCTATACAGTACTCAACTAATGTAAGCCTAATCCCCTTTAAACAGTTGTTCCATATTGTGAAGTGAAACAAAATTGTTGTCAAACCTGAAAATATGGAAAAACCTCTTCCAAGCTAAAAATTGGGACAAGAAACAAACATCGAGTCCCCTTACAAAATACTATAGAGGCAAATGTTTGCTGAACAGCGTGATAGTGTAGGTAAATGCACATGAGCTAGATCTGAGATTAGAGTAAGGTTTATCAGCTTATACATTGAGTCAGACCTTTTTACAGCAGAGACAGATTTGTTGGATAAGAGGGTCCCCCTAAATATTATCCAGTGTTAGGATATCGGTATGGGGAATCACAGGATAAAGATTCGGCTGTGAGCACACACGCCACACTCTATGCTGCCTCTCGTTACAACATATCTTTATTATTTGGTTCTACTGTTGACACACTTATTCCTGATACCTCCAGTGTTTGGATGTACCTGCCACAATGCTGAAGATCTTGTGATTGAGCATTGTTCTACTATTACACCAGTACCTTGTAGAGGATCAGTCTGCTCCCACTCAAGCAGATTTCACGGCCAAAATTCCTTTGATTTATCTGCTCAGCCTTCAAAATAAGGCTTACCTATCCAATTCTTCGCTTCTGTGAATGATGCTGCTATGTGGGCGGAGCCCCTCATAGCCCCGCTTTTTAAATTGTTGACAGGTGCTAGGAGAGGATCTCTGTCCACTGTCAGTGGGGGATCAGATGAGGTGGGTGGGAGGGGGAGGTACACAGGGCTGCTGCATTAGTAACATGTTAAATCTTACACCCTAAATATGGGTGTAACATTTTGCTAAAGGTGAAATTATCCTTTAAACTAAACTTTCCATTAACTATGTGCCACTATGAAATACAATACACACACAGCCAAAGAATGTGAGACCCAGTACAGCACAGATGATGAGTCCCAACCAAACGAGGGCCACCTTCTATTGTCTCCACTGCTTAAAAGCCCCCAAGTCCCACCAAGAAGCCCCTCCCACAGCCCACCATGCCAGAGCGACTGCATGGACAAAATAGCACTAAGATGCTCCTTGTGTAATGACACCATTGGCACACAATCCATGGGATGCCAAGATGTCGTATGCATTCTCAAGAGGCCGGTGCTCCATGATACCAATGCGTGATGGACATCACTGATTCAACTGGCGTAAAACTTATGGAAGTTGTGAGGATGCATGGATTATTTGTTTGTACTGTTGGATCCCTTATGAATCTATCTCCTAGCCATTTCTTGTCTCCTTGCAGCTACACCTTTTAACTTTTTTCCTAATTATGTACTTCTGTCAGTACTTCATTTCTGGTGCTTTTTCTCTGCTTTCTAGGATCTCTGATTCCTACATTAGAAATCTGTCCTTGAGAATGGTTTACCATTTGGTCCTGGGCTTTACTACTTGAGATGCTGTACTTTCCTCAGGTATTTTGAGGAATTTTGTGACCTGTGGGATGAACAGGGATCAGTTTCCACTTCTCCTTTTATCCTATGAGAGTATGTATTATTTTTTTTGTTTTTATTCATTTTTGTTTTAATTATTATTATTTAGTATTTATTATTATATCCTGTTCTTCCTATGGCATCATCAGACAGGACTTTAGTCGGCTACAGAGTTCCCCTCTGGCATAGTGTAACTCCAGTTTTTGAGGGACCTAATCCTCTTATTTGCCCTTTTAAGGCCAATTTTTTCAAGTAGCAGCACCTGGGTTCTCCTCCTGGTACTAATTGGGAAAACATTCTTTTGCCCATTTCAAATCTTTTTTTCATGGTCTTTAGAATCATGTATTTTCTAAACAGCCAGAGAGTCTGTCTGTCACATCCCTAACACACATTTTAGCATGAGCAAAAGGTCTTCTTTATGGTCCTTATGCTCTTGTAGCTAAAATACTTTTTTATGGATGCTGCCGTTCTTCTCACCTTATCTTTTTAAAGTATTGCAGATCCTACAATTCTTTAAGTCACAACACTGCCTTTCTCCATGTAGATTTTCATTGAAGAGAAATGTCATACCTATGTATATGTCCTCAGAGATTTCCTATATGTTTGATTCATCCTGTATGTTCTGGAACTTTCTCTCCTTGAACAGGGTCAATGATTTTGTTTAAGCTTCCAAGTCAAAGTTTTATAAAGTTTTTTTTTTTTTTTTTTTTTTTTTACTCAAGCCTCCGCTTGCAACCAGTTTGTATTTTTTTCCTCACCTTGTGTGTCCTATCTTCTATTCCCTGCAGTCAAGGATCAGGTTTTCCTAGGCTTTGGTTAGTTCCCTTTTTGTTGACTTCCTTTCTGTTAGTTACATAATTGATAAGGTTGAATAAAGACACTGGTCCATCCAGTTCAACATGTGAATGTGTATTGGTTACTACAATTTTCAATTTCCCTAAACAGCGTGTTTGCTAAGGAACAGATCTAAAAGTTTTTTTTGGGTATTTGTGTTAACAGTGGTGTTGCTAACATGAAGGCATATTTTTAGCTCCCAAGTGCATTAAATTTCATCTGCCATATGCTGTAGCTTCCCACCCCTCTATTTTAAAGCAGTTTTATACCGCTGGGGGTTTATTCTTTTTTGTTTGTTTTTTTTCCCCCCTGCAAGGTAAAGTCATAATGTGCTAGTATGCATTGCATACTAGTACATTATGTGAAACTTGCCTTAAAACAAAGCTGCTCCAGCGCCGCGATGTCAGCGCTGCAGCTGCTTCCAGGTTCACGGCTCTGTGTCTGTGACTGGCCGGAGCCGCAATGTCACTCCTGCGCATGTGGGCAGGAGCCGCCGTTCACAGCACATGGCTCGGTAAGTCTTGTAAAGTGGGTGTATCCTGTTGTGAGGTTATTGCCCTGCTTAGCTTTGTATCAGCAAACACTGAAATAGAGCTACTTATGCCAACCTCTATTTTGTTTATGACCAAGTTAAATTGAATTGGGCCCACGGCAGAGCCCTTGAGCCCCACCACTCAACTCTAGACCATTTAGAACTCTAGACCATTGGTTCCTGCTGCTGTGAGACAATAAGGAGAGAGAGGGTCCGTGGCTAAGCCACGTCTCTGAATGGGCACGCAGAGCTGCGGCTCAGGATGCTTGCTTGCATGTCCCCAGAGCAAGTTGCTTGCAGGAGGGAGGGGCCAGGAGCGCCAGTGGGGGTATCCTGAGAAAAGGAGGATCCGGGCTGCTCTTTGCATAAAAATACTGCAAAGAGCAGGTGAGTAAAACCATTTTTTTTTTCTTTTTTTTAAATTTTAATATCATTTTAAAAGTTTGTGGGGTACTGTATCAAATGCCTTTGTGAAATTAAGATACCCTACATCCCCAGGCCCACCTCTATCCAAATTACAGCTCACCTCCTCCTAGAACGTTAAAGGGTAATGGTGATCAAAATTGATCAGCTGCCCTGATCATGCTCTTGCATTTCTTATTGCATTCTTTGTAGTTTTGGAATGTTGTTGGTGACCATTAGGTCTTATATTCTTTAAAGGTTATCTTCTCATAAATATGCCTTTTTACCTTATTTAGCCACCCAGGGTTAACTTTTTTGTTCTTTTATAGCTCTTGCCCGTTGGAATGCATTGAAAAAGTATTCATACTCCTTCAAATTTTCCACATTTTGTCATGTTGCAATCAAAAACTTTTTTTTGCCTATTCTTCTCTGAAAAATAACTCAAGCTCTTTTAGATTGGATGGAGAGCACCTGTGAACTGCAATTTTCAAGTCTTGTAACTCTCAATTGGATTTAGGTCTGGACTTTGACTGGGCCATTCTAACACATGAATATGCTTTGATCTAAACCATTCCATTGTAGCTCTGGATGTATGTTAAGAGTCGTTGTCCTGCTGAAAGGTTAACCTCTGACCCAGTCTCAAGTCTTTTGCAGACTCAGGTTTTCTTCTAAGATTGCCCTGTATTTGGCTCCATCCATCTTCCCATCAACTCTGACCAGCCTCCCTGCTGAAGAAAAGCATCCTCACAACATGATGCTGCTGCCATGTTTCACAGTGGGGGTGGTGTGTTCAGGGTCATGTGCAGTGTTAGTTTTCTGCCGCACATTTGGCGTTTTGCTTTTAGGCCAGATGGCTTCTCGCAAACTGCAAACAAGACTTCTTATGGCTTTCTTTTAACAATGGCTTTCTTCTTGCCACTCTTCCATAAAGGCCACATTGGTGGAGTGGACGACTAATAGTTGTCCTGTGGACAGATTCTCCCACCTGAGCTGTGGATCTCTGCAGCTCCTCCAAAGTTACCATGGGCCTCCTGTGTGCTTCTCTGATTAATGCTCTCCTTGCCTGCCTGTTAGTTTAGGTGGACGGCCATGTCTTGGTAGGTTTACAGTTGTGCTATACTCCTTTTTCCATTTTCAGGTGATGAATTGAGCAGTGCTCCGTGAGATTTTCAAAGCCTGGGATATTTTTTATAACCTTGCCCTGCTTTAAAGTTCTCCACAACTTTATCCCTGACCTGTCTGGTGTGTTCCTTGGCCTCGATGATGCAGTTTGTTCACTAAGGTTCTCTAACAAACCTCCAAGGCCTTTACAGAACAGCTGTATTTATACTGAGATTAAATTACACACAGGTGGACTCTATTTACTAATTAGGTAAATCTAAAGTAAGTTGGTTCCACTAGATTTTAGTTAAGGATATCGGAGTAAAGGGGGCTAAATACAAATGCATGCCACACATTTAAGATATGCATTTGTAACATTTATGAAAACCATTTATCATTTTCTTTCCACTTCACGATTATGTGCCACTTTGTGTTGGTCTATCACATAAGATCCCAATAAAATACATTTACGTTTTTGGTTCCAACATGACAAAATGTTAGATATTTCAAGGGGTATGAATACTTTTTCAAGACACTGTAGTATAATGTAGTGTGGAGCTTGGTAAAGTTGGCTCTTTTGAAATTCAGTGTACTTATCCTTCCCTCTTATCTTACTCTGTAATCGCTTTTACCTACATTATCCCTTCTACATCTGCAGTGTTGTTTGCAATTAGAAGTTCCAGCAGAGCATTATTTCTAGTTTGGGCTTCCACCATATAGGTTTTTGCTCTTTTTGTGTGCTGCCCACCTGGGTAAATACTTACCCTCTCTTCACTCTGTCGATCTTTACTGTGAAGCCTCCCATGTGGCAGCAGATCACTACTAATAGTCATCTACTGCTGGCTGCAGTCAGCCAGCAAAATATTATAGCAGTGAAATTACTTACTGTATCTTTATCTATAGAGTCCATTAAGTGACACATTGTTTCATAATAAGCATGGGTTATACTGCTGCCTGGTCCAGCCCTGCCTGAGCCTCCATTTTAACAGGAAGTGCTATGATGTCATTTAAATTCCAATGTTAACTAGTAGAAGCATTGACCCACATTGTGTTTACATTTCCTGCTGCCAGGGCTCCAATAGCACATTAGGTAGCAGAAGCCCTGGGCTGATTGATTCAGCTCCCAGGGTTTGTGCTGGATTGCATCTGTAGCTAAAGCCGGCTGGAGCTGCTGTAACTTGGCGTGCATCCCACTGTGCTTCAGACCTGATTAGAGGTCTGGAGCATGGTAGTCTGCATGCTAAGTGCTGATGGGCTGCTTGTTGAAGGAATACATCCTAAACACCAAGTAGACCCTTGGTTATAAGTGGACAATGAAGATCATCATTCTGCTTTCTCCCCACCTGAAAGCATTCTAAAACTGTTTGCTATGCACAGAGCTATAGAGCTCTAATTGGCTCAGAGCACTGACCCTGCCTCTTTCAGTTGTGCATGCACCTGTAAGTCTGAAAGCAGGACAAATTCAAGTATAAAATGGTGTTTTTTTGCATCTGATTTGAGTTCATCTTTTAGTCGCTAGGTTCCTCCTTTTAAGTGTTTTTTTTATTTGTGCTTACACTGGTTTTTGTGTTCTCCAGGGCAAACTCTCCTGTGGAATTCTCAGTTTGGTAGTTGATGCCTTATAGTTCTTTCTCCTAACGCTGATAGCACTTTACTATAACTGTTTCTTTGGAGAGAGAAATGTCTGGATAGAAGAGGAGAGGTATTTTGCAGAGGTTGAAGTTGTGTACTCTGAGCTATCTTGGGCAAATCTTTACCCCTTTTAAATTTGTATACCTGTGACAAGTGGAGGGGTGAGTAGTTGCATGATGACTGAAGTGCTGAGAAGGTGAGACGGAAGCAAACTGGCTTCGTATAAAAGTGATTTAATCTCTGACTGATGGACACCACCAGTATATACAGCTGGTAAAATAAGCATGGAACCCGTCACCATTTTTCTAGGTACATATATTTCTAAAGGTTCTATTGACATGTAATTTTTTCACTACGTTGGTAACAACCCATGCAATCCATACATACAAAAAAATCAATACAAATAAGTTCAGAAATTAAGTTATATGTAATAAAATGGAAAGCCACATGGAAAAAGTAAGAAAGAAAGGTGCAAAAGCCAAAACACTATCAGTAATTAAAAAGCAATCCTGCCCCTTGTCTGTGCAAATTAATATCAGCTGGTTCAGTCTCAGCTGATGGCCTTTAAAAAGGTGTCTCATGACCAAGGTAATAATGAGGTTCTTTATCGCAGTAAGTGGGCTTAAGCACCATATAGCAATATGGTGTGACCAAATCCCCATATTTTTTATATAGCCTTGCAGGAGTTGAATGTAATTTTTTGCATGTGTGCACTGTAATATGATGTTCTCATTACCAACAAGAAAAATGTCATGATGGGTAAAAGCAAAGGGATCTCTCAAGACCTTTGCAACCTTATTGTTGCAAAACATATTGATGGCATTGGTTACAGAAGGATTTCTAAACTTTTGAATGTTCGAGTGAGCACTGTTGGGGCCATAATCCGGAAGTGTAAAAAACATAATTTCACCATAAACTGGCCATGACCAGGTGCTCCTCGCAAGATTTCTGACAGAGAAGTGAAAAGAATTATCAGAAGAGTTGTCCAACAGCCAAGGACCAATTGTGGAGAGCGTCAGAAAGACCTGGAATTAGCAGGTAGAATTGTTTTAAAAAAAAAAAAATAAGTAATGCACTCAACCGCCATGGCCTGTATGCACGCTTGCCATGCAAGACTTCATTGCTGACAAAGAAGCAAAACCTGTTGAAACTTGTTTAAAGTTTGCTGCACAACATTTAGACAAGCCTGTGAAATACTGGGAGAATATACAGTAGTCTGATCAGATGAGACCAAAATTCAACTCTTTGGATGCCATAATACAAACCATGTTTGGAGGTCATACTTCATATCGTTGAAGGAAGAATGCATGGAAAAAATGTACCAAGACTTGATAATCTGCTGCCATCTACCAGATGATGAAGATGAAACAAGGGTGGACATTTTAGCAGGACAATGTTCCCAAACACATAGCCAAGGAAACTCTCAATTGGTTTCACAGAAAGAGAAAATAAAGCTGCTAGAATGTCCCAGCCAATCACCTGACTTGAATCCAATAGAAAATCTATGGAAAGAACTAATGATCGGAGTTCATAGAAGAGGCCCACGGAACCTTTGATATTTGAATACAGGAGGTGTCTTGAAGCAGTCATTACCAACAAAGGGTTTTGAAAAAAAGTATTAAATGAATTTCCATTAGCGTGTTCAATACTTTTTAACTGTGACATTGCATTTTATTACACATAACTTAATTTATCAACTTATTTGTTTTTGGTTTCTTTATATGTATGGATTGCATGAGTTGTTACCGACGTGGTGATTATTTCGTGTCAATAGCACCTTTAGAAATATATTTACCAAGAAAAATGGTGATGTGTTAAACACAAATTTTTACCCGCTGTATTACCGTTATCTATATATATATATATATATATATATATATATATATATATATATATATATATATATATATATATATATACACACACACACACACACACAGGCATACCCCACTTTTAAGTACACAATGGGGTTTATTTACTAAAGCTGGAAAGTGCAAAATCAGGCTCACTTCTGCATAGAAACCAATGAGCTTTCAGATTTTATTACCAAAGCTTAATTGAACAAGCCGAGGTTAGAAGCTCATTGGTTTCTATGCGGAAAAATAGCTTAATTTTGCACTTTCCAGCTTTAGTAAATGAACCCCATTGTGTACTTAAAAGTGGGGTATGCCTGTATGTATGTATGTATGTGTGTGTGTATGTGTATGTATATGTATGTGTGTGTGTGTGTGTGTGTGTGTGTATATATGTGTGTGTGTGTATGCATTTCTTCATCATGACCAGTGCAGTACAAGTTTTATTACATGCAGTTGTCAGGCATCTTGATTGGCTGGCTGCTCAGCTGTGACTTGCTGCTGTCTGAGGTTACAGCAGGCCTCTTCCTCCAAGACTAGTAAGTACGTAAGCAGAAAGTTGGGCGTTCAGAAAAAATGGGTGAACTGTAGGGTATGCTTGCTTGGGCTGTCAGGATGAGCTTCACGAAAGAAACTGAGGATTCGTGCAACTCCATATAGCCCTATTTAAATGGCCAGTGGAATGTGACATAACTCTGCTTCGCTCCATGTGTGCATATGCAGTCTGTACTGCTAAGTGTAAATCTGCATGGGAGTGTGGTGCAGGTTAATGCACAGGAGATTGTTGCATTCCTTGATTCTGGGAGTGTTACCCTATTCCAGTGTCAATTTTGACATCAAATTTCGATTTAGTTTTAGTCAGTCTTTTGACTAAAATGCCATTTTAGTTTTAGTCATCTGAATTGTTTTAGTTTTAGTCCTATTTTAGTTGACTAAAATTTAATGGGCATGGTTAAATTGTAATGCATTATTTAACCACTTGCCGCTCGCTCACCGTCAAATGACTGAGGAGCAGTGCGGTTCTCGTTCTGGGTGGATATCCTATGACGTCGCCCCATATTGGCCGCTCGCACGGCATCTCCTCACAGGGGACACTCAGACAGGTAATCAGAGCAATAATCATAAGTGCCCTGATTACAGTAACCCCCCCCCCCCTAGTGCCACACATCAGTGCCCATCAGTGATACCAATCAGTGCCCATTAGTGCTGCCAATTATCGGCACCTATCAGTGCCCACCATTGCCGCCTATTCGTGTTCATCAGTGTGGCATATTAGTGCCACCTAATCAGTGCCTTCAGTGTCCATCAGTGCAGCCTCATCAGCGCACATTAGTGAAGTAGAAAAATTACAAATTTACAAAATGTACTGACAGAAACTAAGAAAAACTTGTGGTTTGCAGGGCATTGTTCCAAAACTCCCAGGCATCAGGCAGAGGGAGCCTGCGTCTATCCGCCAATACAGCTGGTCAGGGGGCTGGGGCATTAACAGACAGGCGGGGCTCTAAAGGAAAACGGAAGTTCAGCATTAGATGGGCACCTCAACGACCACAACATACAGGGGTATACGGTGTACTATTGAGATAAACACACACACATACACACACATACACACACACACACACACACACACACACACACACACACACACACACACACACACACACAAACATCATAGGTTTAACTGGATGGACTGATGTATTTTTTTTTTTTTTTTTTCAACCTCACCAACTATGTAAGGTGGGTAAACGTACCTCCCTCACATTTTTGTTCTGTTTTCGTACGTTGAGGCAAGTTGATGATGATTTTCGTGAATTGACTTGATTCAAATTGTATGGGGAAATATGACCAATATTTTCATCAACTAAATTAAAACCGTCCTATTCTGATGTTATAAGTTGCAGAGAAAGTTGATACCTGAAGAGTGGGTGTTATCTGTGTGTAAGGAAATGAAAAAGACTATTCTGTGGCCTGTGTAACTCAGTCCACCTCATTGGAAACCGCTTCACTAAAGATTGGGTGACGCCAAGGTTGCACATGAGTCTGCCCCCTAATTCTAAGACTTATTCCTCTGAAGGAGGAATCTGTTTGGCTGCTTTCACACTGGGGCGGTTTTCAGGCGGTACAGCGCTAAAAATAGCGCCTGTACACCGCCTGAAAAAACCGGCCCCATTCACTCCAGTGTGAAAGCCGGCGGGCTTTCACACTGGAGCGGTGCGCTAGCAGGACCGCAACAAAAGTCCTGCTAGCAGCATCTTTGGAGCGGTGTATTTACCGCTCCTATACCGCTCCTACCCATTGAAATCAATGGGAAACCGCGGGGATACCGCCCGCAAACCGCCGCTGCAGCGGCGCTTTGCAGAGGTTTTTAACCCTTTTGCGGCTGCTAGCGGGGGTTAAAACCACCCCGCTAGCGGCCGCATACCGCGGGTAAAACGATGGTAAAGCAGCGCTAAATATAGCGCTGCTTTACCGTCCCCGCACCGCCCCAGTGTGAAAGCAGCCTTTATGAAGTTACTAAGAGCACAAGTGTTCAGTTAACTAAGAATTTGGAGTTACAGTGGATATAAAAAGTCTACTCACCCCTGTTAAAATGTCAGGTTTCTCTGATGTAAAAACATGAGTCAAAGATAAATAATTTCAGAACTTTTTCCACCTTTTTAATGTGACCTATAAACTGTACAACTCAGTTGAACAACAAACTGAAATCTTTTAGGTGGAGGTAAGTAAAAATAAACTAAAATAATATGGTTGCACAAGTGTGCACACCCCAAGGCTGCATTCACACCTGCGTTTTTAACCGCAATTCTACAGCGTTTTTGCCACAATTTTGTACAGGTCACCAATGTAAAAAGCTGAAAAATGCCTGTAATTTTCCCCAAAGAAGCGCATGTTCTTTTTTAAGCTTAAGGAATTTGGCTCCAGATGACAAAACGCTCAGATGTGAACAGGTGCCATCGAAATGAATGGAATTTTGCTTGTTGTGCGTTTTTTCAGGCGTTTTACAAGCATTTTATGAGCTAAAAATGCTCAGGTGTGAATGCAGCCTTAAAATAATACTTTGAAGCGCCTTTTTGATTTTATTACCGCACTCAGTCTTTTTGGGTATTAGTCTATCAGCATGGCACATCTTAACTTGGCAATATTTGCCCACTCTTTGCAAAAACACTCCAAATCTGTCAGATTGCCAGGGCATCTCCTGTGCACAGCCCTCTTCATATCACAATCGGATTCAGGTCTGGGCTCTGGCTGGGTCATTCCAAAACTTTAATCATCTTCTGATGAAGCCATTCCTTTGTTGATTTGTATGTATGCTTTGAGCCGTTGTCATGCTGAAAGATGAAATTCCTCTAAATGTTCAGCTTTTTAGCAGAAGCCTGAAGGTTTTGTGCCAATATTGACTGGTATTTGAAAACAGCCCCAAAGCATGATGCTGCTACCATCTATTGCTCACTGTGGGTATGGTGGTCTTTTGGTGATATGCAGTAATGATTATGTGCCAAACATGTATGTCTTTTGGAATTATGGCCACAATGTTCAACCTTGGCTTCATCAGACTATTCCCACATGCTTTTAGGAGACTTCTGATGTATTTTTGAAAAATTTAGCCGAGCTTGGGTGTGTTTCTTCATCAGAAAAAACTTCCGTCTTGCCACTCTACCCCATAGCCCAGACATACCAAGAATATGGGAGATTGTTGTCACATGTACCACACAGCCAGTACTTGCCAGATATTTCTACAGCTCCTATAATGTTGCTGTAGGCCTCTTGGCAGCCTCCCTGACCAGTTTTTTTTCTTGTCTTTTCATCAATTTTGGAGGGACGTCCAGTACTTGGTAATGTCACTGTTGTGCCATATTTTCTCCACTTGATGATTGTCTTCAAGTGACACTGTGTTCCAAGGTATATCTAATGCCTTGGATATAATTTTGTACCCTTCTCCTGACTGATACCTTTTAAGAATGATACTTTGGAAGCTCTCTGTGGACCATGGTTTTTGCTGTAGGATGTGACTAAGAAAATGTCAGGAAAGACCTACTAGAACAGCTGAGCTTTATTTGGGGTTAATCAGATGCACTTTAAATTATGGCAAGTTCGTACGGACTCCTATTTAATATGAGTTTTGAATGTGATTGCTTAATTCTGAACATGGCTACTTTCCCAGTTATAAGAGGGTGTGCACACTTATGCAACCACGTTGTTTTAGTTATTTTTATTTTTTTTTAATAAAGATTTCAGTTTGTTTTTTCAATTGAGTTATACAGTTTATAGGTCACATTAAAGGTGGTAAAGTTCTGAAATGATTTTGTTTGTCTAATTTTTTTACATCACAGAAACCTGACATTTTAACAGGGGTGTGTAGACATTCTATATCCATTGTAAATACCAAATGTGGTATTTGTTCGATTTAGCTGTAATATACCACATTGAGCTTGTTGCTAAGGAGTGGGAAGCCGCATCCTGAACCGATTACTCATCAGCGTGGTCCCCCTCCCCCCAAAAAAAAATCCATACCAGACCCTCATCCGATCATGCAGCCCGGCAGGTCAGGAAAGGGGGAGAACGACGACGAGGACCCCCCCCCCCCGAACCATACCAGGCCACATGCTTTGGCCTCCCCACCCCAAAGCACCTTGTCCCCATGTTGATGGGGACAAGGGCATCCTCACCACAACCGTGGCTAGTGGCTGGGGGGGTCTGCGGGCAGGAGGCTAATCGAAATCTGTAAGCCCCCAGATTCCAGCCCCCACATGTGAATAAGTATCGGGTACATTGTACCCCTACCCATTCACCCAAAAACTGTCACAAGGTAATAAAAACACGCACACATTTTTGACAAATTTGTGCGGGTTTGTCTTTTTGTTTTCTTTCTTGTGTGAATTGAACTTGATTTACCGCTTGCAATAATTTATGCAAATGAGTAACGTGATACCCTTATCACATGCGTTAAACATTAGTGAATTGAGCCCACAGGCTTAAAAACAAGGTTAATGGTGTTTGCAGGATAAGTAGATGTCACCTTCTCTGAGCCGGCCCAATTTTGAGGTCTCCTGACAAAATTTTCCTCTGAGGGACCCCGTGAGGAGAGGAAGGAAAGGGAAAAAGAAAAGAAAATTGGTGGGGTAAATGGAGAGGTTGCAGGTAGAGCCCAGATGGCCACACACCTTTTCTGTCCAAGATATGCATGAGATGGTTCATAAATATTGAGAATATTCATCAGAGAAGCTAAGCTAATCCCAGTTGAACCCATCCGGTCCTATGTTCCTCCGATATGTCCTGGAGCTAAGAGTTCAGATGCTCAATGCTTTCTATATCATTCACTCTGGCGAACCATTGGGCAAGAGTAGGAGGAGATTGCTCTAGCTGCCTTAAGTAAATGTTTACTCTAATATTTATGGTACATTTTTCGGGACAGAGGGGTCAGGTTAAGAACTGCTGCGGGGTCATTGGACAATGAGATATCCGTAAATTTTCTAAACAAATTGGAGGGCTTGCTGCCAGAATGGACTAATGCCAGGACACTCCAAAAATTATGCAAAAGTGTGCCCTTGTGAGAATCACATCTCCAGCAACGATTGTTCCAATTGTGGGAATAGTTTGGCCAGTATGGCTGGGATTCTATACCACCATGTCACAATTTTGTAAGCTGTTTCCTGGTACTTACTACATAATGATGATTTGTGGGTAAAAAGAGGAGAATCTAAAATGCTCTAAAAGTGACCTGGATGTCATTTTCCAATTTGGTAAGAAAGGGGGGTTCCACTTTGGCACCACTCCCATACTCCTAGGAGTGAGTCCCATACCTTAGACGAAAGACGACAATTAGACCCAGCTGACTGAAAGGGGCTAACTTAAGATCCGACCAAGAGGGATAAACCAGTATCATCCCTCAGAGAATCTCACGCCACTCGGTTGATCATATTAAATATGTAACACAGCTTCCCCCTGGACAGAAGGTCGCTCATACTGTCCGGGTGGTACCGTAAGATAATTATAGTTGAAATCTTTTAATCATAATTTGTTGCTACACCAACATGTTCTGACAGATCTTAGTTCTTTATCTTATCAATATACATAGACGTGTGTGGGTCCTCATGAATGTCCAATAACGGACACAGATAAATGTTATGTCGTCTTACTTGTATACTTGTATATTCAGCATTCTTTAAATAAAAAGTTAAAAAAAAAAAAAAAGAAAGGGGGGTTCCGTTTGCCCATTAAGATCTAGTAGAGATTTGTATAAAAGTGATAAAGATTTCTGTATCGGGGCATCTCCCAAAGGGAGTTCCTCAAACGAGCTGAGGGGCCTCTGAAAAAGGTGTGGCTTGGGGAGTGAGCTCAGGAAATGCGACAATTGGAAAGCTCGCCAGTGGTCCAAGAACTGGGATCTCGAGCCCATAAGCAGGTCCTGCTCGGGATCCAGCCATTTGTGGGAAGAAAATAGACCCAGCATTTACTACCAACTCGCCCCAGAAGCTCTGACGTGCATCCTGACAGTCCTGGACTGAACATGGGATGACCTATTACCAGTGTCATAGTGGAAGGGAATCTGTTGAGAGTGGAATGTTTATAAAATCTTTCAGATTTAGACAAAGTGGGTCCAAGTAAGGGGTGGTGGGAGAAGTGATATGTATATAGATTTCTTGCCCATGGATAGCCCTGAATGGGTGCCTGTGCAGTGTGCTGTTCCAGGGAGACCTGTAAATTAGTGGCACTATGCCTACATCAGTCCACTACCCTATTCATGTGGACTGCAGTATAGTAAAGACCCTGGTCTGAGAACCCTATTCCTCCCTTGAGTTTCAGTCAAAGCAGAAGTGTTCTGGGAGGCTTACCCCGCCAGACAAAGTTAACAAAGGCGGATATTACTGAATGAAAGTAGGTTTGGGGGATCCTAATAGGCAAGGCCTGCAGTAAGTATAAAAGTCTTGGCATTAAATTCCTTTTTAGCACATCACAGACCATGATAAGGCCAGATCTTTCTAAATCGGTAGACAAGGAGAGCAAAAAGGGCTGAACATTAAGTTTAAAAAAGGAGTTTCGATTTGCGGGGATTTTTGTCCCTAGGTATTGGATTCAGTGAGTAGCCCATCTAAAGGGAAAATTAGGCCATAGGTCTGTAAGAGTGCAGTCTGGAAGAGAAACCTTAAGAGCCTCAGGTTTTTCGACGTTTACCTTGAAGTCGGACAGGGCACCATAGTTTTTCAATTCCCGTAAAGGGGAGGGTAAGGAAGTAAGAGGTTCCGTGATCTAAAAAAGAAGGTCGTCTGCATAAGCCGCCACCTTGTGGTGGTAAGTAGCTTTTTGGACTCCCTTTACATCCTGGTTAATTTGTATGTGTTGAAGAAATGGTTCTAGAGTGAGTATAAAAAGGAATGGTGATAGGGGACAAGCCCTGTCTGGTACCATTAGAGACCACAAGGGAGTCAGAGTTAAAGCTGTTGACTCACGGTAGCAGTCAGGTTTGCATAAATGGCAGATATCGAAGATTGAGGTAGGCATATCAAAACATCTGAGGGTTTCAAAGAGAAAGGTCCAATCGACTGTCGAAGGCCTTATCAGCATTTGTAGACAGAAGCATCAGAGGGGTGTTGAGTTTCTTGGCTGATGCAATAATATTTATTGTTCTAATGGTATTGCCTCTCTGGATTGAATAAACCCTGCCTGATCTAAGGGGATAAGACGTTGCATGATGACGTTCATTCTGGTTGCTTTGATTTTGGTAAATAGCTTAATGTCACAGTTCAAAAGACGGTAGCTGACACAATATAGTGGGTCTTTGCCTGGTTTCGGAATAACTGAAATGCTAGCCCTTAGTATCTCAAAGGGGACACCCTCTCGCTGTCTGCAATAGCATTAAAGGCTTCTAGGAAATAAGACATTGGCTGCGATTTGAAGGCCCTGTAATATGCAAGTGTAAAGCCATCCAGACCTGGTTCTTTCCCAGGCTGGGTAGCAGCTATGGCCGCTTCAAATTCTTCAGCCGAAAGTGGTTGGGATAAAGATTCCCATTCATCTCACGTAAACATTGGAAGTTAAGCTTCCTGTAGGTAAGTTGGTTTTTCAGAAAGTATAGTAGTGCATTGAGAAACCTTAGGAGTAGATATCAAGTTATAGAATTCTGAATAAAATTTGCAGAAGGCATCAGCTATCTCTGGAGTGGAATGTATTTTCACACTGAGGCGCTGACCGCGTTAGCGGTAAAGCACCACTAATTTTATCAGTGCTTTACTGTTGTTTTAGCGGCCCTTTTCGGCCACTAGCGGGGCACTTTTAACCCCCACTAGCGGGCGAAAAAGGGGTTGAAAGCACCACTGCCAAAACGCTTTTCAGGCTTGATTTCAATGGCCGGGGCGTTTTAGGAGCGCTAATTGCAGCGCTCCCGCACTGCTTGAAAGATGCTCCTTGCAGGACTTTTTTTTTCCTGTCCTGCAAGCGCACTGCCCCAGTGTGAAAGCACTCTGGCAAAAGCGCCTTTAAAATGCCTCAGTGTGAAAGTAGCCTTAAGTTTGTGCGCTCGCTCCAGATTGTATAATTTATTAAGCAGGTCAGTCAGTGTTTTCATTCGGCATCGTTTGGCCACATGGCCGTGCTTAATAAAGATCCCGCGGATAACGCATTTGTGTGTGGACCACAAAGAAAGGGGATTTTCTACAGATCTCGAATTTGTGGAGAAATAATTGTTCAGTTCACGTAGTATGTCTGCTGTAATTTCTGAGTCTTTTAGCAGTGACTCATTTAGATATCGGTGTGCTAGAGTGTTGTTGTTGGGGAGTAACTTCTAATGTAATCGGAGCATAATCTGACATTGCAATATGACCGATTTCGGCCTTCGAGATTAGAGAAATAGTAGAATATTTGATGAGAAATTGATTCTGGAATAGGAGCCATGTGAGGGAGAGTAGTAGGTGTAATCTCTCTCCTGAGGATGGAAAATGCTCCAAATGTCCAGCAGTTATTGGAGAAGATCCTTGAGGCGCAGCCTGGATCCTCTAGGGGTGGAGGTCAGTTCTGCAGAGGAGTCATTGCGAGGATCAATGGTCATGTTAAAGTCTCTTCCTAAGATAAGGGTCCCTTCTATGAAGGCTTCAAGAGTAGAAAGAAAGGATTCAAGAGCCGTCACTTGATTGGTATGGGATTGGTGTGGGAATACATTTTCCCTTTCTGCAGAAGGAATCTGCCATCTGGATCTTGGTACACGTTTGAAAGTTGCAAGGGGAGAGTCTTGGCAATAATAATACTAGTTCCTTTGGATTTGGAAGATGGGGACGGGCTACGATATACCATCAGGAAATTGTTGTGCAGTTTAGGGATCTTATCAGCTCTGAAGTGAGTCTCTTGGAGAAAGACTATGTGAGCCCTCAATCTCCAGAGCTCTTTGAGGCAACTAGTTCATTTCTCTGGGGAATTTAGACCCTTGATATTCCAAGAAATAATCTTCATGGACATGGCTGATGTGGCGTTAGGCTCTCGACGCAACCTCAAGGGAGTAGGGGAAGGGGTACGAGGGTACTGATGAGAGAGAAAAAAAAGGGGGGCGGTGTGAGAGAAGGGAGGAGGGGGGAAGAAGAGTTAACAACGGCTTATTTAAGACTAGAGAAAGTGGCAAAGGGATAGGGGGGAGCAGCGTTCTTCCTGCTGCAGCACTCTTTAGCTAGGTGCGGCAACTGGCCCCATTTACTATGAGAGGTCGCCTGCAGCTGTTTGTGTTTGAGTCCAACAGCGATCACCTCAGGTAATTGCTGTGTGGACAGTGAATACCTGTGGCTGCTGGCAACCTGCCATTATCGTGAATGGGGCCAGCGGCCCGACCTAGCCGCTGAGAGATGAAGCGGGATTCAGAAGAACTTCTGCAATTCACATCAGTGAATGTAGCTCAAAAATTATCTCAACCAAGTTTCGTGCACGGAAGTTGTTTCACATGTTGGCGTTTCTACCCAGATCAAGACATCCCATTTATGTCTAAGGTTATGAACAGGATGTAAAGTGTTTTACCATTAAAGTGATAGAGCCCTTTTTTTTTTTTTTTTTGCTTTTTTTTTTTGTGAGATAAAAAAAAAAAAAAAGATGTTCTACATACCTGTTTTTTGTGCAATGCACAGAGTGGTCCCTTGCCTCCTCCTTTGGAGCCCCCCGAAGGCACTGTCTGCTCCTTCTCTCCTCCGGGTGTGCCCTCAGCAAAAGTGGTGAGCCAGGCGGTGTGTGACTGTAGACACAGCACTGGTAAGCCTGCCCCCTCTCCCTCCCCACAGGAGTTTTACCATGACTGCTGTCACTCTCTTATGAGACCAGGAAGAGCAGAGAGCAGGGCTACTGCTGTGGACAACGCGGGTAAGTGTTTGGGGGTAACAATTGATGTGGTCTTTTTTTTACCTTAACGTGATTGTAAACAATCCCCTTGTAAAACAACCCATTCAGTTTAAAATGATGAGATGAAAGGCAAAATATTTTTGTATAGATGTAAAAAAGGGTATTTATAATGTATTTTTTATAAGTAATCACATTCCCTCGGTTCTCTGCTGCATATGAGCTGGGGGGGAGGAGAAGCAGCAAGACTCTGAGGTTTCCAGTGAATGACTGTGGGCTGGAGGGGGGGGGGGGGGGTCTGATCATTGAAGGAGAGCAGGCTGAGCTCCCAACACAGTTGGAGAACTTACTACGTTGTGTCCTCCTGCTTAGTGTGGTCAGTTTTTAATGGGTGAGCAAGGGTACTGGCAGGAACACCATGGATTTCACAAAAAGGAAGCAATACAGAGAGAATAGGATACTTTCTCATACAAGTACATGGTACAGCAGGCACATATCAGGAATATGATGTTTTAGTGCAGAGATTGCATAAAGGTAAAAATCACTTGGGCTTTAGAACCACTTTAAGCACATGCAATCCAACATGTATCATCCACAAACTGATTTTGAATTTCCACCAGACATGTTATGTTGAGGCCAAATAATGAAATTTTAGTCTCATTTGATCAGAACACCTTTTTCCATGTGGCCTCAGAATCTTCAAGGTGCGTTTTAAGGTAGTCAGATGAGACTAAAATTGGTTTTGAGGCCAAATAATTCAAACAATATGTCTGGCGGAAATCCAATACAGCTTACCATCCAAATTACACCATTCCTACAGTAAAGCATGGAAGTGGTAATATCATGTTATGGGGGTGTTTCTCTGCAGCAGGGCACTTGTCAGGTTAGTAGAAAATTGGATTGGGAAAATACCATCAAATTATCGAGGAAAATCTGCTACCCGCTGCCAGAAAGTTGGCAATGGGAAGACTGTTTACCTTCTAACATGACAATGACCCAAAGCACACAGCAAAAATGACCACACAGTGGTTGAAGCTGAAAAGGGTGAATGTTCTTATCCTTGCCTAGTCAGAGACCAGACTAAGGCTGGATTCACACCAATGCATTTTTAGTGCAATTGGAAGATTTGCACTACAGTTCCATAGGAAACCATGTTGAATGGACTGCAGTGTAAATCTGCAAAATGCACTAAAACTGCATAAGTGTGAATCCACCCTTAAACCCCATTGAAAATCTGTGAAATGACTGCCTGCAGTCCACACACTATCAAATTTAGTTCAACTTGAGCAGTTCTGTAAAGAAGAGTTGGCAAATATTGCAAAGTCTAGATGTGCAAAGTTAGTAGTGACATATTCCCAAAAGACTAAGACCCCTTTCACACGAGGGGGTTTTGCAAGCGCTATAGCGTTAGAAATAGCGCCTGCAATCCGCCCTCAAACTGTTGCTCCATTGTCTGTAGTGTGAAAGCCTGAGGGCTTTCACACTGGAGTGGTTCACTGGCAGGACGTCAGGAAAAGTTCTGCCAGCAGCTTCTTTGGAGCGGTGAAGGAGCGTGTGTTTACCACTCCTCCACCGCTGCTCCCCATTGAAATCAGTGGGGCAGCGCTGTAATACCGCCGGCAAAACGCTGCTATTACGGGCGGTTTTAACCCTTTATCGGCCACTAGCGGGGGTAAAAGCGGCCCGCTAACGGCCGAAATGCGCCCCAAATCCGACGGTAAAACGCTGCTAAAAATGGCCTTTTACCGCCGACGCTATAGGAGGCTTGGTATGAAAGCCTTCTAAAGGCTGTAATTGAAGCAAAAGGTGATTCAACAAAATACTGACATAAGGGGGTGATTATGTTTTTGAATTTTTTATGCTATGTTGGTGTTCTACCTTTCACTTGGATGTTAAAATGTGCACTAGTAAATACGCTGTGTGCACAATTATTAGGCAAGTTATGTTTTTAAGGATTCATTTCATTATTGATCAACTACAGTGCTCTCAGTAAATCCAAGATGGTAATAAACCTCAAACATGAATATTTAAGAAAGTAAAACTGTGGTTTTGGCTTTTTTAGGAGAATATCTGTGTGCACAATCATTGGGCAACTATTAGGCCTCATGCACAATGGACATTTTTGGATGTTTTTACAGCAGCTGTTATTTTGGCTTCAGATGTTTTTTTCTACAGTCAATAAACTCCCCATCATGTTATCCTATGTGTCCATGCACACATAGGCTGTTATCAGCATTTTTTGGCTGGGGAGTTTTTTGGCTTTAAAAATAACCCCAAAACTAGTGGATTCTGAGAGGAGTTTTTCAGCTGTAAAAACGCTCTAACATCAAATGCTGAAACATGCTAAAAAATGCTATTACAAAACCGTTGAAAAACTTTGAAAAACTCACTGCAAAGCTACTGACGTTTTTATAACATTATTTTAACGTACAGTGTGCATGAGGCCTAAGGCCCCTTTCACATGGACGGACCGTTCAGATCCGCCTGTCAGTTTTGACGGCGGATCTGAACGGGCGCTCCATGTTAGTCTATGGAGCGTCGGATGTCAGCGGAGACATCTCCGCTGACATCCGACCCGGTCCGATCCGCCAAAAGCAGACGTATGGCTCTAGGTCCAGATCCGTCGCTGGCGGATCGGATCGGGTGAGATCTGATGAAAACGGACACGCTGTCCGTTTTCATCCAATCTCTCCATAGAGATCAGCGGCGCTCGCAAGCCCCTCCCCCGCTCAGTGAGCGGAGAGGGACTTGTCATCCGCCGGTTCAGCGGAGATCAACGGAGAGATCTCCCGCTGAGCCGGCGGACTCCGTGCAAGCGGAGTCCGCCTCGTGTGAAAGGGGCCTTAGTGTGCAGAATTATTATGCAACTAAATGGAAAAACGTTTCAATCTCCCTTGTTTATTTTCATCTGTTAAAATGAGAACAATAAACAAACAACTCAGAATTTACAAATAAACATTTCTGACATTAAAAAAAAAATCATTGACTGATATAGCCACCTTTCTTTTCAATAACTGTCATAAGCCCTCTATTAATGGGGTCTGTCAGTTTCTTGATCTGTTGACGATAAACTTTTTGTGCAGCAGCAACCACAGCCTCCCAGGCGCAGTTCAGAGAGGTGTACTGTTTTTTTTTTTAGAGCTGCACAATTAATCGTATATAGAATCGTAATCTCGATTCACCCCCCCCCCCCCCCCTGCGATCTCCAGCCTGGATTACCGCAATTTTTTCGGATGTAGCCTGGACCAGAGGAGAAGCAGTCGGAACCAGCATGGAACGCAAATGGCGCTGATATTGGAACTGACGTCAGCAACAGGAACTGACGTCAGCAGAGCAGAAAGCGCAATGCGCCACGGTGGATGCCTGGGCGTGGGCGGTACCATGTTTCTCGGCTGGGAAACAGTGACTGAGTGCACACCAGCAGCATTGTCCAACACAAATATGAGCTGCCTTATATCTATTATGAGTATCTATATCTATATGCCTGCTTGACTGCTGCAGTACTTGACTTGATAACCAGAAAGCCCATGACATAAGAGGGGGTAATCTCAGTTCTCCCTATGTCACCATACTACACCACCCACAGTCAGATCTACATTTCAAAATGGTTAATTTAAAAAAGAAAAATCTATATCAAAGTTAAACTCAACAAGAAAAAAAAAAAAAAAAAAATATATATATATATATATATATATATATATATATATATATATATATATATATATATATATATATATATATATATTTATTTATTATTTCATTTTTATTTTTTTAAGTTTAACTTTGGTACAGTATAGATTTTTATTTTTTAAATTAACCATTTATTCTAAAGCAAAAGAATCGCGATTCTCATTTTTCCCAGAATCATGCAGCTCTACTGTTTTTTTCCTTCACCATAAATCTCCCATTTATAACGGGCCCACAAGTTTTCAATAGGGTTTAGGTCAGGTGAGGAAGGGGGCCATGTCAATATTCTTTGATCTTTAAGGCCCTTACTGGCTAGCCACGCATTGGAGAACTTCAATGCATGTGATGGAGCATTGTCCTGCATTAATATCATTGTCTTCTGCAAAGATGCAGACTTTTTCCTGTACCACTGCTTGAAGAAAGTGTCTTCTAAAAACTGGCAGTAGGTTTGGCAGTTGATTTTGAGTCCATCTTCAACCCAAAAAGGTTCAACAGGCTCATCTTAATAATACCAGCACCCCACCTCCACTTTGACGTCTGAGTTGAAGTGGAGCTCTGTGCCCATTACTGATCCAGCCACAGGCGCATCCATCTGGTCTGTCAAGAGTCCCTCTCATCAATCCATAAAAACTTTGAAAAATGTGTCTTCGGATATTTCATTACCCAGTTTTGACATTGTAACTTATGTGTCTTGTACAGTGGTGGTCAGGTTTCAGCCTTCCTTACTTTGGCCATGTCTCTGAGCACTGAACACCTTGTACTTCTGGGCACTCCAGGTAGGTTGCAGTTCTGGAAAATTACTGCACTGGAGGATAATGCGTTCCTGGTACCTTCACGTTTGATTCTTCTCAAATCTTTGGCAGTTAATTTTTTATTTTATTTTTCCTCCAACCTGTTTCTTGCCACCCTGTTGACTATTGGCAACAAAACGTTTGGTTCTGTGATCGCGTCCCAATATATTATAAAAGAGAGGCATCTTTTTTTCCCCCCATTTTGCCTGAGGAAAAGAAGCTGCCTAATAATTATGCACACCTTGATATAGGGCCACACCCTCCCTCATTACATAAATACACATCACCTGATATGCCTAATTCCAATAAGCATTCATGTTTATACAGCTTGGAATTGGACAATATACTGTATGCATAAAAATTATGATTTGGTCAAAATACTCTCTTGCCTAATAATTGTGCACACAATGTACAGCTGGATAAAACAAAAACTGTGTCTGTCTTCATTTCAGACAGAAAAGCAACAAAATGTGATTATTTTCAAGGAGGGTGATTTTTTTTTTTCCCCTATACCCACTGTAGCTAGCCAGTGACCGATCTCTTGTATTAGGGCGCCCCCACTCTGGAAAAGGACCACAGGGGACACCTTTTGGACAGCAGCATTGTCAGTCTGAGGGGAAAGGGAGTGCTAGCTGTACCGGCAGATTTAGATACACTAACAAACTGAAGCCAAATTCCAGCTAACACTGTAATCAGTTACTGCAAACCTTTTTTTTTTCCTTTTGGGATAAAGTTTTACATGAGTAAATAAAAGCTGATCGTTGTAAGCACCTCTGACCATTTTAAATGGTTTGCCTCATCCTTTTAAACTGAGATATCTGGAAGAGAGCTTGTCCTTTAGAAAAACAGACTTACTGTCTAGATCAACAAATTAAAATCGAAAAATGAGGCCCAAAAAAAAACGAATGCAGCCATCACACCTAAGAATTGATTAGCTGCAATATATTTGCGTTTGGACTTGAAACTGCTGTAAAAGCAAGAGAGACTTTGAGGGTGGATCAGAAAGTCGGGAAGACCCCGACACCCAAATTAAAAAAGTAAAGGTTGCAGAAACTCTCCCTCCTCTCAAAAACAGGAGTTTAAGGGATTCTTTAGCAGATGGATAGGGATAAGTTCCCCATTAGTCCCGGCAGGTCCGACTGGATGACAGTCAAATGGAAACGGACAGGCGCTGTTTCTATCCACAACCGCCCCATAGAGAAAAGCAGGGTTGTGTCTCTGTCCGCTCTGCATAGCGGATCAGACACAGACCTGTCATCCGCCTGCTCAGCGGGGATCAGCTGAGAGGGATCCCCCACTGAGCCGCTTGACAGACCTCTCCGTCCGAAAGGAGCCTAACAGTTATTATTTTTTGTATCATTTAAACCTCCCTTTTTAGATTGTAAGCTCTAACAAACAGGACAATCTAAGCCCATCTTATATTGAATTGTATTGTAACTGTACTATATCCCTCCATTTTGTAAAGCCATGCACAAACTATTGGCGCTATATAAATAATGTAATATAATAGCAAAATCGGGAACTTCACTTTTTTTTCTTCTTTACCTGGCCCACAGATTTAAGCCAAGTTTGTTGTCAAAGCTAAGATATCCTACTTTGCAAAAAAGAAATATATACGCTGCCTTGTTTGCTGTGCTTTTCTCATGGATCCCACAAATTGTACCCAGCAATCTCATTGCAATAATTGAGGTGTGGGGGAGGAAGGCCATTTCTTCCACATCTGTGTTTTTTTTACCACCTTCTGACAGGAGATGGAGAATTATGCAGTGGAACTTTTTAAGGATATATGCACACTAAGAGCAGAAAAATGCCAGAACCTCTGGCAGAAGAAGTGGCAGAAAAAAATGCTCATAGTAGGTTGTATTGCACAAGAGTTTAGCACAGTTTATGGGTATTTGCTCTTATAAGCTTTTTTTTTTTCTAAAAGATTCCCCTCTGCTCATTTTACACTTGAAAACACCCAACGCTGCTAAATGCCACATTTAGGTATGTTTGTGAGCGTTTAGGCTTTTTTTCCACCTGAAAACTCCTCTCAAAAATGCACTTGGTTTTTTTTTTTTTTTCTGCCTCTAATCTCTCCTCTTGAAAATATGCCACAAACACCCTAATGTGCTTGGAGACATAGGATAACCTTGAGCTGCTTCTACAGGCAGGAGAAAAAAAGCAAAACTTCTGTAGAAGTGTTTAAGCACAGTGTGCATGGACCCTAATTCAGACAGTTTGTGCAGTCGCCTGTCCGACAGAAGCCGGTCCCATGACCGGACATGCTGGAAAACCAGCAGCCGATGAGAGCTGACAACCAATGGCTGCGAGTGCTGATCATATAATATCATTTTTTATTAAGTAAGGATGCTGTACACTGGCTTAGAGTGTTAGAGGTAATGGAGTTTCCACACTTGAGTTAAAATTAAATAGTGTCAGTGGAAGCAGTGTATAACCACATATAGAGATCATTATTGTTTTTCAATATCTATTGTTCTCAAAGATGAGATAATACATGAAAAGGATCTCTTAAAGTTAACTTGTCATGAAAGAAATATGGGGCTTTCAGTGTTGACTTCCATCTATAAAATGCTAGTTACTTTGCTGGTATGATCAACTATCTCCTTAAGTTTAAAGCCCAAATCCAGCCAAAAAAGCTTGTTTCCCCATGCAGTGGGGCTGTGCCAACACTGCACGGGTGAACTGCTAGTTGATTTTTAGGGTAGAGGAGAGCGGGGATATACTTATCTGATCCTCCCAGCTAGGGTTGTCCTAATACCGATACTAGTATCGGTCCCGATACCGAGTATTTGTACTCCTGCAAATTCTTCCGATGCCTAGTCTGATACCTGGACACTCGGGGATGGTCGGTGCGGAGGAAGTTATAATCACCAATCTCCCTGTGTGACTTTCATTAAAGCAGCTGACAGCCGCTTCGCCTCCTCTGCGGCTTTCAGCTGCTTTCATGAAAGCCACACAGGGAGAACGGTGATTATTACTTCCCCCACCGCTGCACCGATCATCCCTGAGTGTCCCCTGTATCCTCACCTGTGGGATCCTCCAGTCCTCTGTGTGCTCCGGTTCCCCCCGTCCTCCTCTGTTCCCCTTCCGTGTGTCTGTTCTCTTCTGCCCCCCCCCCCCCCATCCTATATCTTTCAGGATGGAGAGCGGAGGAAGAATGAGCCGGTTAAGTTGTCATTTACCGGCTCCTTCCTTTTCTGAATGCACAGAGTCAGTGATCACTGACTCTGTCCATTCATAACCGAGCATCGTAAACTCTGTTTACGATGCTTCTCTTTATGAATGTCTCCTGTCCTCATGTTCAGCGTGGCTGAGGCTGCTGAGAAAGGGTCTGGGGAATCTCTATCCTCAGTCCCTTTCCGTGTCTCAAAGACCCCTAACATCTCACCAAAGCCCCCTTACCCCCCAACACGGTTTAATAATATAAAAAAAAAAGAAACGCTGTAATAAATATTTTAAAGTGTAATTGTAAAAAAAAATTAAACACTGACTGACCCCCCAATTTAAGAAAAAAAAAAAGCGTTGTAAAAAAATTATTTATTTATATATATATATATATATATATATATATATATATATATATATATATATATATATATATATATATATATATATATATATATATATATATATATATATATACTAAAATTGTAAATAAAAATAAAAAACTACTGACACTGTCCATGCCTTATCAGTGCCCATCAGTGCATATTAGTGCCACTGTCACATGACATTAAAAAAAATATCAGTAATCGTATCGACGAGTACTTGGAAAAAAAAAAAAGTATAGGTTCTTGTACTCGGTCTTAAAAAAAGCAGTATCTGGACAACACTACTCCCAGCTCAAGACCAGTCCTGCACCACAAGCTCCAGCAGACAAGAATAGCGAAGTCATCACGGCCAAAGAAGGCTCCATAGACCAGAAACAGTGCACCGCGGGGAGCATCGTTTTCCTAAGCATCTGGAGAGAACATGCTTTCTGTTCCTCCGTAGACAAAACGAGCAGTTGACCTGTGCAGTGCGAGCACAGCCCAACTGCATGGGAAAACTTTTTTTTTGCCTGGAGTTGAGCTTTAAGCTACTGACCCAGAATAAGAATGCAGATGAGGAAATTCTTAAAAAGCCATACTTATTCAAGGTCCCTTGAAACAAAAGTGCAGAGTGGGTGCAGTCCCTGTACATATCTTTACACCTTGATGTCCTGTACATATCTTTACACCTTGATGTTTTGTTATAAATGCAACTGAGCATTTTTTAATTGTGCTGCACCCTAAAATATTTGTCAGACCGTTTCGTTTGTGTGCTTAATGTTGCCGTTTGGTATATTCCCCAGAGAGTACAGCAATAGACACTTCTTGAAAGAGGCCTTTTAATTAAACCAGACATTCAGTCGTGTTTTCAGAATGGGTGCATAGCAAGAAAAAGTTTTCGGGATTGGCTTATGTGAATGTAGTGACAGTTTTAGAAGTGATATCCTTTTTTAAAGCCATTATAACTAATCAATAGATTCCTATGCATGTGAAGAGTAGTCCAACAGCCTACCTTTTGTCAAATGGATATATTGTGTGCAATGAATGCTTGTATTTAGATTTATTTGTCAGGTTTTCATCTTTCATGTTGTCTTAAACATTTATTTCTTTAAACACAAATCTGATTGACATTTTATTATTCTTTAACTTTTAAGGCCTCTTTCACACAGCAGTTTACATGCAGCCACCAGATTGCAGTGGCAAGAATCAGTGGATTCTTGCTGGCGGAATGACCGGGGCATGAGAGCAATGGCAGCCGCTTGGTATATTTAAACGAATGTCAGGCTGTGACAGTAACCGTCACTGTTTGCATGTAGCCACATATAGAACAGTTACCTACAGTTCTGGATGGATGTCCAAGCCTGGATACAGTCAGCTGCAATCCAGGCTTGTGTATCTGTCCCTAACCACAGGTAATCTGATGTGTCTGTTGTATCATGTACTTGTGTTAAATAGTATCCTGTCCCCTTTGTATTTCTTCATTTGTGTGAAATACCTGGTGATCCTGCCAGTCCCCTGCTTCTCCATTTCAAATTGACCACGCTAGGCATGAGAGTACATCCTTCCATGCATGGTCAGTTTTCTGCCTGTTCTGAGAGAAAAGTCTGCCTGTCCTCCAATGGCCAAGACTTGAGCTGACATGTACCCTTGCTATATATATATATATATATATATATATAACACACACAAATGTTGCCTATTGTTTCTATTTTGAACTAAATGGGTTGCTTTACAAGGTAAGGGTTTGCATATACTTTAATTAAATTACCTACATATATTTAAGGTTCGAATGCAGATATGGTTTTCCATAGCTACCAGTTACACGCTCTTTCTTGCATAGCACATAAAAGGTAAAATGTGCTTTCTATCGTTCGACGACTTGATTCGTGTACTTTGTAAAATGAGTGTTAATGTTTTGGTTTGCTGTAGTCTAATGTGAAACTTGGCTGTGTTCATAGGTTACAAGGCAGATCCATGAGCATGAGCAGGAGAACGAGTTGCGGGAACAGATGTCAGGATATAAGCGGATGCGGCGCCAGCACCAGAAGCAGCTGATCGCCCTGGAGAATAAGCTGAAGGCTGAGATGGACGAGCACCGCCTTAAGCTGCAGAAGGAGGTGGAGACTCATGCGAACAACGCGTCCATCGAGCTGGAAAAGCTTTCCAAGAGGCAAATCGTAGGCATGGATAAAGAGGTAAAGAAAGTACCGATCTGGGAAACCTAATTGTTCAGAAGTCTGTTATTAAACAGCATCTACAGGAAAGGCTAACACGTACACATGGGTTTTTGAGACTTAAAAAAAAAAAAAACTGCAGTTCCTATAATAGTCAACAGATATAATATTGTACTTCTCTGAATTCAGTAAAGTGAATTCAGATTGTGGGTTTTTGCAGTTGATATGGGTGCTTTGCACTTCACTCCCCTTGTGTTACCACATGTAGACAAGTGTGCCCAATTTCAATTTTATATTGAAAATCTACTTGAAGTTGAGTAGCCAGCTGTTTAAGTGTGGTTGGTGTCACATAATGATTATCACATGACCCTGGTTTGAAGAATCTAAGCAAAAATATCGTCTCTGGCATTCTGTGTACAGTAACTTGTTTCATATTTCCATCCTGCAGTAAGGGAATAATTGGTTACCAGGGGGAACCAAGATTTAGAAAGTGTGCCCTTTAAGTGGTTGTAAACCCTTATATATACCCAGCGAAGTGACTAGAATCGGGTGATGCACAAAGCTGAAACAAATCCTCCTACATATGTTGTACCTGTTGATCTGCTTCAATCTTTTCCCAACAGTCTTCCAAAACACACATTTTACACAGCATCTGCCAGCTCTGCAAAGCATGGGGATCTGAAATCTCACACTGCAGAGCGCAGTGGGGAGAGCTCTGAGCCCTGATTGGAGGGAAGGGGGACACGCCTCTCCTCAAAGTACACAGGCTGTGTGCTGGAGCTCTCCTCCCCATCAGCAGTTATTTCTTGGTGGTGGGAAGAGCTGTCAGAAGTGGCTTATGCAGATAACAGAAGATGGAGGTAGCAGAGCGAAATTACACTCAGTGCTTTGAATAGAGACAATAACACAGTATATAAGGATGTGCTTTATTCATATTTCATATCTGAGGTTTATAACCACTTTAAGAAACATTTTAAAAATCATCAATACTAAAAAATGTTATCCATAAAGGGTAGTTTACTTTGTAGATCTCTTCTGTCCGCTCTTGAACCTCTTGCTAAAGGTTCTGCACAATGCAGCTTATTTTGTATAGATGCTGAGACCCACTTTAGTGTTTACTTTCTCTCTACAGTACGTGTGGTTAGGTGGGCAGCTCAGGCTAATTGTTTCTTCTTCCTCTTTTCAAACTGTTTAAAACTTTTTTGTTTTACACCTGCATGGTATAAGCTTTGTATTTTTGTATTTTTATGAAGGATAATCCTTGACTTCTGGAATTCATACGCCCCGTACACACGGTCGGATATCGGATTATGTTGATGGAAAATGCGATCATGTGAGGGCTCTAGCGGACTTTTTTCGTCAGAATTTCCGTCGGAAAAAATTTGAGCAGAATCTAAAATTTTCCGACAACAAAATCCGATCTGACTTTTTCCGATCGTGTGTAGAGAATTCTGATGCACAAAGTGCCACGCATGCTCAGAAAAAATTTGGAGACGAAAGCTATTGGCCTCTACGTATTCTCGTCTTACGTTTTGTACGTCACCTCGTTCGGAATGATCGGATTTTCCGAAAACTTTGTCCGACCGTGTGTGTGCAGCACTAGTTTCGAACAAAATCCGTCTGAAATTATCCGACGGATTTGGTGATCGGAATGTCCAACCGTGTGTACGGGGCATAGTATTTAGGACATATTTGGAAAGTTGTCTTGCAAGTTAAGCAGACCATAGATAGATTGAAATTCATTTGGTTCAGCATCTACGGGCAGGCTGGTTTTACTGAAGTCAATCTATCGATTTTGTTTTCAGTACAACCAGCCTGTCTGGGTTTTTCGTACGAACATTGTCGGCGGCTATAGCAACCAGAAGTGATCATTGTATTCTGACGGTGGGGAATCCTCCCATTGTCAGAATAAAATTGCATAGTAGGAGGGATTCCCCCATCAACACAGTCTGTGGTTGAAGGAAAGAAAATTGCATAACCTATGGTCAGCCTTACTCTACATTTGAAATTTTGGAGTACTGTATTCCTAAAAATGTTCCTTACTCTTTATGGCTCTTTCAGAGATTTGTCAGTAGCACTGCACATTGAATATTTAGTGTATTAAGAGCTGCGGGTTTATTTAAAAGCAAAGTGTGGTATTTTATAGCAACCGATCAAAGTCCTTGTTAAAATTTCACTCAGCTGTTATTTGCGCTGGGATTGGTTTACCTTGAATTGCTTTACAGTGTTGCTGATTGAACTGTATTATATCATAACAAAACATCAACCCTTTTCACTTGCTGCAAAATGTGACTATTGTTGCAGTAAGTACAAAAATTGTACACAAATGTTTTTCTGTCAGACGTGTAAGGTTTTAGATAACAATGTGGTTCATTGATATGATGATTACTGCCTATGACCGCCATCCCATGATTAATTTTGTTACAGTCAAATGTGTTTTTATGCAAAATGTTTTGTGCTGATTATGCAATTTACTGTGTCCATATAACATTTTGGGACCACCACAGAACATTCAGTCTGACCATGCTGTGCACATATCCTACCCTGAACAACAAACTCAGAAGCATTCTTAATTAAGCATATGCAATAAAGCCCTATATGAATCCTTATAGGTAAAACATTCTGCGTCACCTTCCTCAAGTCATGCCACTTTCACATTTTAGTTTTTACAAAAGTGGATTGAGCTAATGTGAGCAGACAAGCACAGCATGTCGGCATATGTCACTCCAGCTCTTGTTACATCATAAGCCAATAGAAGTGCTTTTCAGTGATAAGCAGTCAGTAAGACTGGTCATCACTCGCTAACAGTGCACTTTAAAGCTGGTATTATGTAAAATATACTGACCTCATATGTAAAAAATTAAGATTGGTGCCGCAATATCCCTTTTCCATCATTTATTATATAATGTGTGTGTGTGTGTGTGTGTGTGTGTGTAAAATCGTCATCTCTATATAAACGTTCTGTTTATTTAGAGACCTAAATATACACGTGCAAAAAACTATTTCTGATCTCTGCAGTGTATGTAAAAAAGTGCTTCACACATCTGTGCACATCTCTCTCTAGTATGTTGATGTGTTCAATGGTAATCAAAAGCGCTGAAGTGCTCCAAAGTTCACCTTTCTTGAGTCCCTCTGATCGTTACTTCGACACAGACTTGCCCCCCTAGAATGGACCGCATATAATATACAGTTGTGCTCATAAGTTTACATACCCTGGCAGAATTTATGCTTTCTTGGCCATTTTTCAGAGAATATGAATAACAAAAACTTTTCTTTCACTCATGGTTAGTGTTTGGGTGAAGCCATTTATTATCAATCAACTGTGTTTACATTTTTTAAATCATAATGGCAACAGAAACTACCCAAATGACCCTGATCAAACGTTTACATATCCCCAGTTCTTAATACTGTATATTGCCCCCTTTAACATCAATGACAGCTTAAAGTCTTTTGTGGTATTTGTGGATGAGGCTCTTTATCTTGGATGATAAAGCTGCCCATTGGCAAAAAGCCTCCAGTTCCTCTAAATTCTTTGGCTGTCTTGCATTAACTGCATATTTTGAGATCTCCCCAGAGTGGCTCAGTGATATTGAGGTCAGTAGACTTAGAAGGCCACTCCAGAACATTCACTTTATTACTTTATTCTGCTTTAGACAATGACAGGTCAACTTTGCCTTGTGTTTTGTATCATTGTCATGTTGGGGTGTCCAAGTAAGTCCCATGCGCATCTTCCTGGCTGATGAATGCAAATGTTCCTCCAGTATTTTTTCATAACGTACTCCATTCATCTTGCCAACAATTTTGACCAAATTTTCTTTGCCTATGTAGCTCACACATCCCAAAACATCAGCGATCCCCCTCCGTACCTTTCCTCATAGGCCTTGTTGGTTTATGGCATTTATGGTTGTGGCCAAAAAGCTAAATTTTGGTATCAGTCCAAATGATTTTGTGCCAGAAGGTTTGAGGCTTGTCTTTGGCGTATTGTAAGTGGGATACTTTGTGGCATTTGTGTAGTAATGGCTTTCTTCTGGCGACTCGACCGCGCAGCTTTCTTCAACTGCCCCTTTATTGTTCATCTTGAAACAGCCACGCCACATGTTTTCAGAGAGTCCTGTATTTCACCTGAAGTTATTTGTGTTTTTCTTTTTTTCTTTTTGTATCCCGAACAATTTTCCTGGCAGTTGTGGCTGAAACTCTGTTGATCTACCTGATTGTGGTTTGGTTTCAACAGAACCCCTTATTTTCCACTTCTTGATTAGAGTTTGAACACTGCTGATTGGCATTCTCAATTTCTTGGATATCTTTTTATATCCCTTTTCATGTTTTATACACCTCAGCTACCTTTTCCCGCAGATCCTTTGACAATTCTTTTGCTTTCCCCATGACTCCGAATCCCAAAACGTCAGTGCAGCACTGGATGAAAGATGCAAGGGTCTGTCAGGAGTCCGTAAACTCATTGACCTTTTATACACACACTAATTAACAAGAAAAGAGATTACAGGTGAGGATGGTTACCTTTTAATAGCCATTTAAACCCCTTTGTGTCAACTTGTGTGCATGTTATCAGGCCAAAATCACCAGGGTATGTAAACTTTTGATCAGGGTAATTTGGGTAGTTTCTGTTGCCATTTTGATTTAAAAGAGAGTAAACACAGTTGATTGATAATAAATGGCTTCAGCCAAACACTAACCATAAGTGAAAGAAATGTTTTTGTATTATCATTCATATGCTCTGAAAAATCATAAATTCTGCCAGGGTATGTAAACTTATGAGCACAACTGTACGTGGTCAAACCGCATTCAAATGTTGTTAAAGCAAAGCATTAAAATATGGTCCAGATTATATCTTAAAGTCCATCAAACCACAGTATCTCCTCATGGCATAACTTCTGGTTCCAATGTGATGACGCCATTCCCTTAACTCATATGTGTTTCATCGCAAAAAATGTCATCCAGGCAGGAAACTGATCGAACATTCTTCAACTGTATACCAATTAAAGACTCCCAATTCAGCTCCATGTCTATAGCCAGATGCAATACATTTTTCTGACTTTTTTCCAGTGGGATCAGTCTTTCTCCTAAAGTGGGCTATCTAGATAATCTTTTGCTGAAGAAATAGCTGGCACAGGTTCTGGCGGACAATGAAGCCCTGGCAACCCAGGCATTACAGTGGGCTTTCTTGATTCAGATTTTTCAGAAATCGGCACTAATACTGATTCATTGCTTGGAATATCTTCGTCTAGTCATAGTTCAAGCTAGAGTTTTTCTTCTTCTGTAGGAAAAACTTAAACTCTCTGTTCCCAGACTTGTGCTATCCTGTCCAGAGATTGCCTGACTCTTTGCGTCTGCATTAGAGTTTTGGGGGTGATGGTTGCCTCCTTCAAGGCAGTTTTGTTTTCCCAGTTACACTCCTGACCATCCTGTTGTGAAACAAGTCAGTTCAATCCTTACACAGGCCATCTGTTACTGAAGAACAGGATCTGACCCAGAATTAGTTGGCCAACACCATGGCAGTGGCATACATAAACCAGCTTCAGGTCCCTCAGGTGGTTCTTTGAGCTACAGGCAGTGGTGGACCTGTTAGCGTTTTGCTTGCTGTTGCTCACCTCTCAGTTGTACTGCCTTTGGTTGTAACGACAGTTCAAGACTTTTGTGTCCCTCAGTGAATGAGAAAGACCATAGGATTTTTGTACTCGCCATAAAATCTTTTGCTTTTAGTTTGCATGCCACAGGTCCCACCCGTCTGTCTATAATTATTCTCTTGATACTGCTTTGTAGAAGATGATGGGAGTAGGAGGGGATATCCTGGACTTGCCTACATTTTTTGTTTGCCACTGTCCAGTCTTTCAGTAGGTGGCAATATAACACACCAGTTGCTTTGTCGCTCAGTGGACCACAAGAAAAAGATTTTACAATGAGTACAAAAGTCCTCTATTATATTAAGGTGAACGTTCCTGGTTCCACACTCCAGACAGGCAACCAAGATATTCTCTCAACCTAACTTGTTCAATGATTTTATCTACAAGGATTGGCAACATTCTGACAGTTTCTTCCTCCCTCAAAAACACATTTTTTCTATAATTTTCCCTTTTTTGAATAGCTCTCCCACCTGTCATGGATGCATTGATGTCATCATAGAACATGTGATGCCTGTCCTTATTCAGGGAGCTTTGGTTGGACCCCTCTATCCTCCCTACTGTGGCGCATGGTGTCTTTGATATTTCTAATGTTCTGATGTCCTCCTTTCATAGCATGGATGACATTGAAGTCTCTGGCCTGGAGCTGTATAAAGTTTGGTAAAGGAATGTAGCTCACCAGTGGAAATACATTAACGTTTCTTGTGCAGGATCCACAGACGTCTACTTTTTTCCCTTTTTTCCTTGACTATCCAGTCAGTCCATCTATTGAACAGGGCAGTAGGGTTTACTCCTACTGGATTGCTTTGACTTGGTTTTTGCAAGGGTTAATTTTTTTTCTGTTAAAATCTGGCAGATGGCTCGCCATTGTTAGTGTTTGATTGCAAACAAGAAGCCCTTTCTTTTGTAAACTGCCAGTTTCAGCCTATAATGTGGATCACAAATTGTGGTTCGAAGACTTTATATTTGCTCTGGCTGCTATGATGAACATAGTGATGGGCTCTGGCTTGTTGGTGAAGATGGAAATCCCCTCTTGCAGTTTTCACGAGAACAAATGTTTATATTGGAAGATTTCTACTACTGTCTTTTTAGGTGGCAACTCAGAATTTTGGATTTTCCCTCACTTTTCATCCTTATTGCAATGGTCCGCAACAATCTGAAATTGGAAAGCATTTTCAATAGTATTTTTTTAAATGCTGAGGTAAGCTATAAAGTAGGGATGCACAGATATATCAGCCGCTGAAAATTATCGGCCGAAAATAGGGTTATCTGCATTTTGGCGATAGAAAAAAAGGTGCCGATAATGTCCAAAAATAGTCATATTCATGATATCAATAAAAAAAGTTGAACATAATACAATTTTATATATAGATTTATATATTTTTTAAAACTGTTCAATTCGATTTTCGGCTAAGTGCATGCTGAAGTTTTTGGTTTCAGTCCAGAATTTCCATTTTCGGTGCACCACTACTGTAAAGTCTTTTGTGCATGGTAAAAATGCATATTTAAACAAAGTAATCTATATTTTATGTACCATGCAAGGGCTGTCATGTCTGTGGCCACTGTTGAAATAGGGTAGTTAAATTCATAAATGGCATAAAAGCATTTGGAGCAGCTGAGGGTACAGTAGAGTTTAGCTGTTGCCTGAATCAGGATTACTGTTTTAGAACCTGCATCTTTAGACGTTCAAATGTCTTCAATGAAAACCACATGTTAAAATTATCTTATATATGCAAAAGGCAGCTGATGTTATAATCTTTCTTTTTTTTTTTTTAAACTGCAAAAGTTGAACGTGGCAGCAAAAGTTGAACGTGGCATGTTCCAAGCTCCTGTGCTTCTCTGTTGGGTACTTAGGCTGCTAATCGCGTTGAAGTCTGAATAGGAAGGCCCAGAACGAGACAGTCAAATTTTAGAGAAAACATTAACATTTGCCTATAATTTTAGATGCCTGTATTGAAAGTGACACATGAGGCTATGTCATGCTAATCTTGTTCACGCAGTAGGACCCTTATACCCCGTTCCATTGCTGTATTATGTACATGGTGTTTTCTGTGGTTCACAGAAGCATTCAAATTTGTTGCTTTCTCCTAAAAAAACTCATAATCTAATACCCCACATTCATACACATTTTTTTTTATTTTTTTACTTGGACTAGAGGAAGCAGACCCAGAATTACAATGCAAGAGTTAAAACAGTTTAGCCAGTAGTAGGCCATTGAAGTATCTATTGTGTTTTAGTTAAGTGTTCATGTTTTCCTGGTAGCCATGTTTTTTCCTGTTTAGGGCTGCATTTACATCACAATTTGAATAGGCTGCCCTACCCGCAACAAATGTGCCAAAAGAAGCTCCTGGGGGCTATGTCAGATGTGCATTTCTCTTGCTGACAGCACACCACCAGAATCACAAATTTGCTCCCTTAGGCCCCTTTCACACTGGGGCTGTTTGCAGGCGCTATTGCGCTAAAAATAGCACCTGCAAACCAACCCGAAACAGCTGTTGCTGTGTCTTCAGTGTGAAAGCCCGAGGGCTGTCACACTGAAGCCGTGCGCTTGCAGGACGCTGGAAAATGACCCTTTTTCGGCCGCTCGCAGGGGGTAAAACCACCACGCTAGCGGCTGAAATGCGCTGCTAAAACGCCGGTAAAGCGGCGCTAAATATAGCGCGCTTTACCGCCAGCGCCCCCACTGCTCCAGTGTGAAAGTAGCCTTACTGGCCTCAAAAGCTGCATAATCTTGCTAGAGAGGAAGTGATATCTGGCTGGTCCAGCCAGTGAGGGGGCATATTTTAAGACACCTGTTGCTGCTGAGTATTCTCCCGTAACAGAATCATTCATGTGACATTAGTCTTAGGATATCTATAGGGATGGGCAAATGTCTTCCAAAAATGAGAGGTAAGGGGATATCGAATTCTCTTTGATCAACCCACTGTTTAGTATCCAGCTGTTGGGCCTACACTGTGCAGTGCTTCCAACTTTTCAAGAAGTTTTTGGATCTCTGGTTGTGATAAAGGGTGCTTTCCACTGTTCATTCCCTAGAGTAATCTACAATGGGTTGAAGTCATATACAGTATCTCACAAAAGTGAGTACACCCCTCACATTTTTGTAAATATTTTATTATATCTTTATATGTGACAACACTGAAGAAGTGACACTTTGCTACAAGTAAAATAGTGAGTGTACAGCTTGTTTAACAGTGCAAATTTTCTGTACTCTCAAAATAACTCAAAACACAGCCATTAATGTCTAAACTGCTGGCAACAAAAGTGAGTACACCCCTAAGTGAAAATGTCCAAATTTGTCCCGACGTGTCCATATTTTGTGTGGCCACCATTTTTTTTTTTTTCAGCACTGCCTTAAACCAGAGCTTCACAGGTTGCCACTGGAGTTCTCTTCCGCTCCTCCATGAATACACGGAGCTGGTGGGTATTAGAGAACTTGCACTCCTCCACTTTCAGTTTGAGGATGCCCCACAGATGCTCAATAGGGTTTAGGTCTGGAGACCTGCTTGGCCAGTCCATCACCTTTACTCTCCTCTTCTTTAGCAAGGCAGTAGTCGTCTTGGAGGTGTGTTTGGGGTCGTTATGTTGGCATACTGCCCTGCGGCCCAGTTCCCAGAGGGAGTATGTCACAGCACATGATGGCATTCATGATTCCCTCAATGAACTGTAGCTCCCCAGTGCTGGCACCACTCATGCAGCCGCAGACCATGACACTCCCACCACCATGCTTGACTATAGGCAAGGCACACTTGTCTTTTGTACTCCTCAACTGGTTGCCACACACACGCTTGACACCATCTGAACCAATTAAGTTTATCTTGGTCTCGGCAGACCACAGGGCATGGTTCCAGTAATCCATGTCCTTAGTCTGCTTGTCTTCAGCAAACTGTTTGCAGGCATTCTTGTGCATCATCTTTAGAAGAGGCTTCCTTCTGGGATGACAGCCATGCAGACCAATTTGAAGCAGTGTGCAGCGTATGGTCTGAGCACTTGCAGGCTGACCCCCCCACCCCTATAACGTCTGCAGTAATGCTGGCAGCACTCATAAGTCTATTTCCCAAAGACAACCTCTGCATATGACGCTGAGCAGGTGCAATCAACTTCTTTGGTCGACCATGGCGAGGCCTGTTCTGTGTGGAACCTGGTTTGTTAAACTGCTGTATGGTCTTGGTCACCATGCTGCAGCTCAGTTTCAGGGTCTTGGCAATCTTCTTATAGCCTATGCCATCTTTATGTAGAGCAACAATTCTTTTTTTCAGATCCTTAGAGAGTTCTTTGTCATGAGGTGCCATGTTGAATTTCCAGTGACCAGTATGAGAGAGTGAGAGCGATGACACCAAATTTAACACACCTGCTCCCCATTCACACTTGAGACCTTGTAACACTAGCGAGTCACATGACACCAGGGAGGAAAAATGGCTAATTGGGCCCAATTTGGACATTTTCTGTTAGGGGTGTACTCACTTTTGTTGCCAGTGGTTTAGACATTAATGGCTGTGTTTTGAGTTATTTTGAGGGAACAGCAAATTGACACTGTTATACAGGCTGTATACTCACTTCTTTACATTATAGCAAAGTGTAATTTCTTCATTGTTGGCACATTAAAAGATATAATAAAATATTTACAAAAAATGTGAGGGGTGTACTCACTTTTGTGAGATACTGTACTCCGATCAGCCATGTCTTTTTGAACACTCGCCTTATATTGAGTAATTCCCATATCTGATGCCGAAACAGCCCTGACCTGTCGAGGCATGCACATCACTAGCCCTCTGAAAGTATCCTGTGGCATCTGGCACTAAGTCATCAGATGCAGATCCTTTAAGTCCTGTAAGTTGGGGGTTCCACGGATTGGACTTGTTTTTGCAGCACATTCCACAGATGATCGATAGATTGAGCCCTCGAAAAATTGGAAGCCAACACCTCAAACTCATTTGTGTTCCCCAAACCATTCTTGAACCAATTTTGTGGTGTGGCAGGGTGCATTATCCTACTGAAAGAGGTCACTGGCATCAGGGAATACCACTTCCATGAAGGGTTGTACTAGGTCAGCAACAATGTTTAGGTAGGTGATACATGTCAAGTAACCGCCACGTGATTGGCAGGACCCAAGGTTTCTCAGCAGTATTTTGCCCTTAGCATCACACTGCTTCTGCCGGCTTGTCTTTTTTCTATACTGCATCCTGGCATCTCTTTTCCAAGTAAGCATCTGATTTAAACGAAAATGTGAATCCTCAGACCAGTTTTACCTTCTACCATTGCTCTGTTGTCGTCCAGTTCTCACAAGCCTATTGAAGGCTCTTTTGGCTGTGGACATGGGCCAGCATGGGCAACTCAGTCGCATGTTTTTTTTTGTTTTTTTTTTTAACAAGAAAAGTCACAACATGTTTACTTGCTGTCTTATATACCCCACTGGCTTTCAGATGCCATTGTAAAAAGATAATCCATTTTATTCACTTAACCGGCCAGCAGTCATAAAGTTATGGCTGAACATTGTATATGTCTTAAAGCAGTATTAAACCCCCAAATCCCACATTTATTTTATTGCAGCTTACCATTTATTAGATGCGAGGGTTGCATTTGTTTTTTTTAGTTTTTTTTTTTTAAAGCTTTTTTTCTATTTTTACCCGGTGATCCAGCCAGTAAGTCTGTTTTTCAAAAGACCAAAACTCTCTTGCAGATGTACCGGTTACAGTGCACCCCGGAAAGTATTTACAGGGCTTCACTTTTTCCACATTTTGTTATGTTACAGCCTTATTCCAAAATGGGTTAAACTCGTTATCTTCCTAAAAATTCTGAAAAACAATACCCATAATGACAACGTGAAAGAAGTTTTGTTTGAAATCTTTGCAAATTTATTTAAAAAAAAAAAAAAAAAAATCCGTAAAAAAAAAATCACATGAACGTAAGTATTCACAGCCTTTGCGCAATACTTTTGTTGAAGCACCTTTGGCACCAATTACAGCCTAAAGTCTTTTTGAGTATGATGCTACAAGCTTGGCACACCTATTCTTGGGCAGTTTCTCCCATTCTTCTGTGCAGGACCTCTCAAGCTCCATCAGGTTGGATGGGGAATGTCGGTGCACAACCATTTTCAGATCTCTCCTGAGATGTTCAATTGTGTTCAAGTCTGAGCTCTGGCTGAGCCACTTAAGGACATTCACAGAGTTGTCCCATAGCCACTCCTTTGTTATCTTGGCTGTGTGCTTAAGGTCATTGTCCTTTTGGAAGATGAACCTTCACCCCAGTCTGAGATCCAGAGCACTCTGGAGCAGGTTTTCATCAAAATGTCTCTGTACATTGCTGCATTCATCTTTGCCTCGATCCTGACTAGTCTCCCAGTTCCTGCCGCTGAAAGAAATCCCCACAGCATGATGCTGCCACCACCATGCTTCACTGTAGGGATGGTATTGGCCAGGTGATGAGCAGTGCCTGGTTTCCTCCAGACATGCTTGCCATTCAGGCCAAAGAGTTCAATCGTTGTTTTATCAGACCATATATTTTGTTTGTCTGAGAGTCTTAAAGGTGCCCTTTGGCAAACTCCAGGCAGGCTGTCCTGTGCTTCCCTCTAGCCACGCTACCATACATGCCTGATTGGTGGAGTGCTGCAGAGATGGTTGTTCTTCTGGAAGGTTCTCCTCTCTCCACAGAGAAGCGCTGGAGCTCTGTCCAGAGTGGCCATCTTGTTCTTGATCACCTCTCTGACTAATGCTTTTCTCCCCCGATCACGCAGTTTGTCCAGGCGGTCTTGGTGGTTCCAAACTTCTTCCATTTATAGATGATGGAGGCAACTGTGCTCATTGGGACCATCGATGCTGCAGATATATTTTCTGTGCCTCAATACAATCCTGTCTCGGAAGTCTACAGACCTGGACTTCATGGCTTGATTTTATGCTCTGACATGCTCTGACATGCACTGTTAACTGGGACCTTATATAGACGGGTGTGTGCCTTTCCAAATCATGTCCAAACAATTGATTTTACCACATGTGGACTCCAGTCAAGTTGTAGAAACATCTCAAGGATGATCAGTTCAAACAGGATGCACCTGAGCTCAATTTTGAGTGTCATGGCAAAGGCTGTGAACACTTATGTACATGTTATTGATTTATTTTATTTTTTTATAAATTTGCAAAGATTTCAAGCAATCTTCTTTCACATTGTCATTATGGGGTATTGTTTGTAGAATTTTGAGGAAAATAATGAATTTAATCAATTTTGGAATAAGGCTGTAACATCACTAAATTAGAAAAAAGTGAAGCGCTGTGAATACTTTGCGGATGCACTGTACAGGGAAGAGACAAACCACTGACAGGGGTTAATGCGTTTGGCAATTGTAGAGCAATGCTTAAATGATGCATTACAATTTAACTAAACCATACGATTTTAGTCGACTAAAATTAAAACAATTCAGATGACGAAGACCCCATACACACTATTGGATTTTCTGCAGAATTTTGGCAATTTTTTTTTTTTTTTTTTTTTACCAAAGCCATATAATATGAGGTCAAACCTTAAGAGTTTCAATTTGTATGCAATCAGGCAAGCCCTTTCACTACATGGTTTTGGTAAATCTGAAGACAAAAATCTGCAGAAAATCCAATAGTGTGTATGGGGCTTAATATACGTCTAAAACTAAAATTAAATTTTAGTCAAAAGACTTTGACTAAAACTAAATGGAAATCTGATGTCCGAATTAACACTGTCATTAACACTAAACTGTCTGCAATTAAATGTTGCTAATCATTATGTATGAATAACATGGTTGCTTTGCATTGTGCAAGTTCACACAATGAAAATTTTGAAGTTTGAAATTAATACATCAGTGTGAATGTAGCCTAACACAGGAGGTGCGTTAAGCTACATTTACAAAACGTCTAAATTTCAGAGTTTAGTTGCGTTTAGAAGACTTTCTTTCTAAAGCAGCAGGACTCACACAATACAAAGTACACAAGTTGTTATTGATGCATAAATATTAGCAATGTTTAGTTAAAGCGGAGCTCCACCCTAAAGTGGAACATCCGCTCATCGGAACCCTCCCCCCCCCCCCCCCCTCAGGTGCCACAATTGGCACCTTTCAGGGGGGGGGGGTGCAGATACCTGTATAATACAGGTATCTGCACCCACTTCCGGGCATAGATAGCCACAGATTTTGCGGCTATTACGCCACTTTCTGCGGGGCCCCCCGCTGTCTGCTGGGAAACATACGGATCCCAGAGACAGCAGGGACCGTCCTTATTACGCATCGCGACTCGCGCATGCGCAGTGGGGAACTGAAGTCGCCAGGCTTCACTTCCTGATTCCCATAGCTAAGATGTCGGCGGCAGGACCCGACCCGAGAGCCGATCGACAGATGGGCTTCGGGTGCCGACATCGCGGGCGCGCTGGACGGGTAAGTGTCCTTTTATTTTAAAAGTTTTTTAAAAAAAAAAACAGTGGAACTCCCGCTTTAAAGACAGTTAAGCTGCATTTAGGAAAAGAAAGTCAGCCCTGGATACAGCACTTCTATTTGCAGCTGAATGCACATTTAGCTGCTGAGAGTTTAGCAGCAGAAAATTAAATGTTGGTATTCCTTCTCATACAGTTGTGCTCATAAGTTTACATACCCTGGCAGAATTTATGATTTCTTGGCCATTTTTCAGAGAATATGAATGATGACACAAAAACATTTTTCACTCATGGTTAGTGTTTGGCTGAAGCCATTTATTATCAATCAACTGTGTTTACTCTTTTTAAACCATAATGGCAACGGAAACTACCAAAATGACCCTGATCAAAAGTTTACATACCCCAGTTCTTAATACTGTGTATTGCCCTCTTTAAAGTGGTTGTACAACCACTTTTACCTACAGGTAAGCCTATCTTAAAGCGGTGTTTCAGCTTAAAAAAATTTTTTTTTTTTAAAGTCAGCAGCTAAAAAAAGTCGCTGTTGACTTTTAATAAGTACACTTACCCTCCCAGGGCGCCCGCGATGCTGTTCGTGGAGGCCGAGATGTCCCGTTCCGGATTCAGCGCCGCCATCCTCAGTAAGGGAAACGGCTTTGCGCGGCCTACTGCGCATGCGCGAGTCGGCGCGCGGCCTACTGCGCATGCACGAGTCGGCGTGCGGCCTACTGCGCATGCGCGAGTGGGATTTGTGAATGGGGAACGCAATGTGTTGTGGGACACAGTTCCCATAACACACTGCGCCCCATTCACTAGACGACGGAAGGAGAGAAGATCACCGCGGCGCTGGAGGAGGCAGATTAGGACAATCTGCCTAGAAACAGCCATTTCTGGCAAGTAAAAAAAAATATATATATTTTTTTTTTTTTTCATTTGAAATTGTTACTAACATTTTTAAAAGTTTTTGTTTTCAGGGTGTCCCACCACTTTAAGTCTTACCTGTAGGTGCTTAAAATATCTCCTAAACCTCCACGGTTAAGGAGATATTTACTAAAATGATGAGCGGCAATGATTATGGCGCATGCGCCGATGTCATCGGCATATGCGTCCTTTAGAAAGGGCACATCGTGCCGTTTCTAATAAGGGTCATGCCGTGCCTGGCGGCTTCCGCACGCATGCGCTGGAGTGCCATCACGCGACTCCGGCCAGTCACAAAGCCGGAGTTCGTGGCCCGGAAGGAAGAGGGGCAAAGATGGAAGCTCCCTGCTCGTGGGGACAACGGCGACAGTGCGGTGCATAGTAGCCCATTATGCTTTACCTTTGCAGAGAAATAAAGAGGAAGTTAAACCCACCAGGGTTTACTTCCTCTTTAACATCAATGGCAGCTTGAAGTCTTTTTTGTGGTATTTTTGGATGAGGCTCTTTATCTTCTCAGGTGGTAAAGCTGCCCATTCCTCTTGGCAAAAAGCCTTCAGTTCCTGTAAATTCTTGGGCTGTGTTGCATGAACTGCACATTTGAGATCTCCCCAGAGTGGCTTAATGCTATTGAGGTATTTTTTGATGACATAGTGCATTCATCTTGCCATCAATTTTGACCAAGCTTCCTGTGCCTTTGTAGCTCACACATCCCCAAAACATCAGCGATCCACCTCTGTGTTTCACAGTAGGAATGGTGTACCTTTCATCATAGACCTTGTTGCCTCCTCTCCAAATGTGGCGTTTATGGTTGTGGCCAAAAAGCTAAATTTTGGTCTCATCACTCCAAATGACTTTGTGCCAGAAGGTTTGAGGCTTGTCTCTGTGCTGTTTGGCGTATTATAAGCGGGATACTTTGTGGCATTTGCGTAGTAATGGCTTTCTTTTGGCCACTCGACCATGCAGCCCATCTTTCTTCAAGTGCCTCTTTATTGTGCATCTTTAAACAGCCACACCACATGTTATCAGAGAGTCCTGTATTTCAGTTATTTGTGGGTTTTTCTTTGCATCCAAACAATTTTCCTGGCAGTTGTGGCTGAAATTTTAGTTGGTCTACCTGATCGTGATTTGGTTTCAACAGAACCCCTCATTTTCCACTTCCTGATTAGAGTTTGAACACTGCTAATTGGAATTATCAATTCCTTGGGTATCTTTTTATATCCCTTTCCTGTTTTATACAGTTCAACTACCTTTTCCCGCAGATCCTTTGACAATTCCTTTGCTTTCCCCTTGACTCAGAATACAGAAATGTCAGTGCAGCACTGGATGAAAGATGCAAGGGTCTGTCAGGAGTCCAGAAACTCAATGACCTTTTATACACACACACACACACACACAATTTATTACAAGCAAACAGATCACAGGTGAGGATGGTTACCTTTAATAGCCATTCAAACCCCTTTGTGTCAACTTGTGTGCCAAAATCACCAGGGTATGTAAACTTTTGATCACGGTCATTTGGGTACAATTGTATTCGTTTTCAGTAGGGTGGCAACTAACGATTATTTTCATAATCGATTAGTTGGCCAATTATTGTTTAGATTAATTGGATAATCCATACAACTGCAGGGCGGAAACGGCATCAAAACGTCACTTCCGCCCATAGCTCTTAAAGGGACATTTTTATTTTTATTTTCTTCAAATGACATAAAAAAAAAATGTATTTTGCATTCTAGTGTAATTATGAGATCTGAGGTCTTTTTGACCCCAGATCTCATATTTAAGAGGTCCTGTCATGCTTTTTTTCTGTTACAAGGGATGTTTACGTTCCTTGTAATAGGAACAAAACTGACACAATTATTTATTTTTTTTTTTAACCGCTTCCCGACCGCCTCCTGTAGATATACGTCAACAGAATGGCACGGGCAGGCAAAAGCACGTACCTGTACGTCCCCTTTAATTTGCCTGCCCGGGGGGCGCGCGCCGCCAGCGGCGCGCGCGCGCGACCCGGTCGGGAGCTCCGTGACCACGGCCGCGGGACCAGCGGACCCGATCACCACTGGTATCCCGCGATCGGGTTACGGAGCTGAAGAACGGGGAGAGGTCTATGTAAACAAACCTCTCCCCGCGCTTCCTACACTGACTGTCAGTGATCGGCGGTTCCCTGTCATCGGGAACGCCGATCAATGACGTCAGACGTACAGCCACGCCCCCCTACTGTAAAAAAAAACACAACACGTCACACTGACTCCTCCCCGCCCCCTAGTGGTTAACCCCCTAACTACAACTGTCATTTACATAGGAATCAGTGCTATTTAAATAGCAGTGATTGCTGTATAAATGACAAATGTCCCAAAAATGTGTCAAAAATGTCCGATGTGTCCGCCAAAATGTCGCAGTCATAATAAAAATCGCTGATCGCCGCCATTACTAATAAAAAAAAAAATATTAATAAAAATGCTATAAAACTATCCCCTATTTTGTAAACGCTATAACTTTTGCGCAAACTAATCAATAATCGCTAATTGCGATTTTTTTTTTACCAAAAATATGTAGAAGAATACGTATCGGCCTAAACTGAGGAAAAAAAATGTTTTTTTATATATTTTTTTGGGGATATTTATTATAGCAAAAAGTAAAAAATATTGCATTTTTTTCAAAATTGTCGCTCTATTTTTGTTTATAGCGCAAAAAATAAAAACCGCAGGGGCGATCAAATACCACCAAAAGAAAGCTCTATTTGTGGGAAAAAAAGGACGCCAATTTTGTTTTGGAGCCACGTCGCATGACCGCGCAATTGTTAGTTAAAGCGACGCAGTGCCGAATTGCAAAAAGGGGCCTGGTCCTTTGGCTGCCAATTGGTCCGGGGCTGAAGTGGTTAAAGAACCATGTAGAAATAAAAAATAAAAGGTAAAATAAATAATAATAAAAAAAAATTAAACGCACCCCGTCCCGCCGGGTTCGCGTGCAGAAGCGAACGCATACGTGAGCAGCACGCGCATATGAAAACCGTGTTCAAATCACACATGTGAGGTATCGCCGCGATCTTTAGATCGAGAGCAATACTTGTAGCCCTAGAACTCCTCAAAACATGCAACCTGTAGAATTTTTTTAGGCCCCTTTCACACAAACGGACCTTTCAGGTCTGCCTGTCAGTTTTGTCGGCAGACCTGAACGGGCGCTCCATGTTAGTCTATGGAGCGACGCATGTCAGCGGTGACCTGTCCGCTGACATCCGACCTGGTCCGATCTGCTAAAATAAGACGGATGGCCCTACGTTCAGATCCGATCTCTCCATAGCAACCAGCGGCGCACGACAAGCCCTTCCCCGCTCAGTGAGCAGAGAGGGACCTGTCATCCACCGGCTCCTCGGAGATCAACGGAGAGATCTCCCGCTGAGCTGGCGGACAGAGGCGAACTCCGTGGCAGCGGATCCGCCTCGTGTGAATGAGGCCTTAAACGTCGCCTATGGAAATTTTTAAGGGTAAAAGTTTGTCGCAATTCCACTAGTGGGCGCAGTTTTGAAGCATGACATGTGGGTATCAATTTACTCGGCGTAACATTATCTTTCACAATATAAAAAAAAAATTTTGCTAACTTTACTGTTTTATTTTTTTAAATCAAAAAAGTGTATTTTTTCCGAAAAAAATAAGTGTTCTTGTAAGACTGCTGCGCAAATATGTTGTAACAGAATGTATTGCAACGACCACCATTTTATTCTCTAGGGTGTTTATATTTTCTAATATTTGGGGGTTCTAAGTAATTTTCTAGTAAAAAAAAAAAAAACCTGTTTTTTTAACGTGTAAACACCAAATCTCAGAGGCCCGGTCCTTAAGTGGTTAAGAAAAAAAAATTAAAGACCATGACAAATACATTCTCGAGCAGAGTCTCCCCCCTCTTTTCCCTACCCTTCCAAAAACAATTACCAACGCCTCACAGGCAAACTTATAACTATACAAGCCTTCCAACATAGGGCCATAATGGATAAGTTATCCTGGTGCACACCTCTAAATGACCGCCTTTGGTAACATGTAACCGTTTCACTGGTCGTGTTTCTTTTTATTTTCTCTGTAAACTTGAAAACTTTAATAAAAACATTGAAACAAGAAAAAAAAAAATTAAAGACGGTTTTGCCGATTTTCTGACAGAGCTGTAATATATTATGTGTGACAGACTCTCTTGTCATAGGCAGGTGGCTTGATAAAAGCTCCCTGCGCCTGCTGTCACTTATGCTGGCCATACAAAAACAATGTCTTCCGTCCAAAAAAATGTAATTTTAAGAAAGTTTGTTCGATTTTCTAATCAACTGTTTTGGGCCACAGCGATGGAAAAATTTGTGTAGTAGTATAGTATAGAAAACTTCTTTGTAAAAGGAATTTTCAGACAGTGTATGTGGTTTTCAGTCAGAAATTCCATTACTTTTAAAGTTGAATGTTAAAAGCAAGTGAAATTTTCAAACAACATTCTTTCATTCAGCGAAGATTTTTTGTATGAATATTCTCACCCAGAAAATTGATGCGTGTATGGCCAGCATAAGGCTTGGTTCATACCTTTAGCAGTTTGCTTTTGATCCGTTTCTGCAGTGCTTTTTTGCTTTACATTTTGCGTTCTATGTTCTTGAACATGCGATTTTACTGAAATTTGGGTTTTGCTTTTTTTTATGCTTTATTTTTGGCCAGTTTGATGTTGGGTGTATTAAATGCTTTTCTGAAGCTTCTACATTGAAGTCTATTGAACCACACAAGCAAAAAAGCACCGTTTTGCATTGAAAAAAAGTACTTGACCCTTTTCAAATATGATAGATGTGGCATAGATGTGAACCTGTCCCATGTAGCTCAGACAGGAAGTTATATGAAGAGTGGAAGGGAGATCTAAATATTTTTTTTAAAAAGATGAGACTTTTTATTTTATTTTAAATAGCATGCACAGTACTATTAAAAGTTTACTGTGTTTGTAATGCCTTAAATTACCGGCAGTCCATCAGCCTCCACCTGCTCTGGGATCAGATGCTGATCTTCCTGCACAGAGTCTTTTAAGTGATTTTTTTTTATTTTAAACAAACATGTTATTCTTACCTGCTCCGTGTAATGGTTTTGCACAGAGCAGCCCAGATTCTCCTCTTCCGGGGTCCCCCACCGGCACTTCTGGCTCCTCCTGCTTTCAGAGTGCCTCAATAGCAAGCTGCAAAGCATAGTATAGAGAGCCCCTATAGCAAGATAAAAAACTTCTGACTTTGGAACCACTCACTTTTTGCCCAGGACTACCTGTCCCATGAGGCATTGCTCCTCACACAATCACAAATTCTCAGACACTTACTGACTTGTATGGACGGTGTACTGAGCTGTATGTGTGCTGCACTGTTTTTCCTGATATGTAAACAAATAATGCATTCTGTATGCAGGCAGGTATGCAGTTCAGTCGATTGATCGGCTGACCCATCAATTGATTATGAATATAGTTGACAACTATTTTCATAATCGATTAGTTGTCCATGATTAATCGATTAGTTTTTTTGGCCCTAGTTCTCATACATCCTTATGTTGGTATTCATTCTTTGCAGACGTGGTCTTACAATAGTTAGTAAGCTGTCAAAGATGGACACTGAAATTCTGGTAAAGTTGTACATTTTATAGGGAGTTAGATGCTGGGATGTTAGGAGGTTCCCATCTTAGCTTCATTTGCTTTTCTCCAACTCTCCATCAGCCTCAGGGCCAGTTCACTTCAGAACGTAGTGTGGGAAAGACACACTCTGTGTGCATTTCTTGCACTGCAGGTGATCATGCTTGCCCCTACCATCTGCATGTGGGTGCTAATTAATCTTTAATGGCAGCCCATACGCAGGTCACAACACAGTGCATTTGTGGGCACCAAATGGTAAGCACCAGCTTTGCTCTGCATTCTATTTAAATTACACAGCTCTATCTCTTTTCTCAGAAAACTACCAAGAAAGTGGAAGAGGAGATGCCTAGGGTATAAACCCCCCCCAAAGAATGGGGTATTAAGAAATAAAACTCCCTGAAAATGCTGATGCACCTAAATGCAGCTAAACGCTACAAACCGCAGCTATCTGCAAGAAATATTTTTCAACTTTTTCAAGTGCAGATTACTGCCATTTAGGTACTGTTGGATACTAACGTGAATGTGAAATGTAGCCTTACTGGCCAGATCACCAGGTGAGGTGAAAAATGGAGAGAGCCCAGAACCAGAATAGAGTGTTTTGTTTTTTGTTTGTTTTTTGTTTTGTTTTTTTCCATTTTTTTCCCTCAACAAAAATTTATTTATGCTTTTAACCATTTGAATACCAAAAATGTTTTCAGTTTCCAGTGCTGTTCTAGTTTGATGACAGTCCTCCTGTGTCGGAATACATTGGGGGAAGAGTTGCTAAAACTGGAGAGTGCAAAATCTGGTGAAATTCTGCACAGAAACCAGTCCGCTTTCAGGTATTTTGGTCAAAGCTTAATTGAACAAGCTGATTGGCTATCATGCACAGCTGCACCAGATTTTGCGCTCTCCAGTTTTAGTAAATCAACCCCAATGTGTCAGCAGGAAACTCAGTTGTTGTTTGTTTTTGTTTTCAGGCTAGGTCCACACTGGTACGACAAACACTCCGACATTGGGAGCTCATGTCGCATAATGTGTGAAAATCAATGTTTCCCTTTGGGAGCCGTCTTAACTGGTCTGACACAAGTCGGTCCGACTTTGAAAATTCCCCCTGCACTACTTCGGTCCATCTTTGATCCTTCTTCAGCCCATTGGTTATCACTGAAGTCGGATCGCCGTCTTGACTGACCCGACTTTTGGCATGCGACTTGTGCTCTGAGGATCCCAGGATTCGACGGGTGATCTGTCTATCAAAGTGCCTGGACAAAGAGATGGGGCTGTATATGGTGGTGCACAGCGGGGAACACACAGCTATTAAAATGAAAGCTGTTATGTTCCCTGCACTCTAATCAATCAGGCGATGGCTCTCCTCTCTCTTCCCCTCCGATCGCTGGGAGAACGGAGGGGACCGCAGCTAAATGTGTGATTTTTCTTTTAGGGCTGTTCCTTCGCTACCTGGTTTGTCACAGACTTGGAGCAAATATGGACACCTGACCTGCACATTCTTGTTCTGAGTCGATAGGATAAAGTTTATAGCCTTGGATCATTAAAAAACAGTTAGAAATCCACTTTTTTTTTTACTTCTACTTAAAGAATTTCCCAAATACTAAAATCTAAAAAAAAATCTACTGGCATCAACAATCTAAGACTAACCTATCTAACCCTGTTAAGAAGAAATCACTATACATACCTTGTCTGAAGCCGCTCTGGCCCTGTCCCGCGCTAAGCTGTCAGTTGCAGATGCAGAGGAGGCAGCTGACAACAGAAGCCTCATAGTAACTCTATGGGTGATGTCACTTCCCAGCCATTGTCTGCTGCCTCTTCTGCAGAGCTTCTGCCACTGGAGACTGGAGCGGCTTGAGAAAAAGTATGTATAGCGATTTCACACCTTACAGGGCTACATAGGTTAGTCTTAGATTGTTGATACCAATACATTTACAGATTTTAATATTGGGGTCAACTTCCACTTGAAGGCTACAGTCAATTTAACATACATTTCTATGGGTCACATTCACATTCATGCAGTTTCCATTGGTGCTTTTTTGGAAAGGGGCAGGGACTTTTTTTACAAGCAGCACAATGTGTTTCTAGCTCCTTAGACCCCATACACACTATACAGGTTTTGTTGTCTGATTTCCTTTACCAAAGCTATGTAGCGCAAGGGCCTGCCTGATTGCATGCAAATTGAAACTCTTAAGGTTTGACCTCATATTATATGGTTTTGGTAAATCTGAAGACAAAAATCTCCAGAAAATCTTCAACGGATTTGCATTAAAAATGCATGTACATGCGTTTTTGTGCAGTTTCTTGCATGACAACACACACCTACTTCTAGCAACAATCGCCCCTTTACAACATGGTACCGCATATATATATATATATATATATATATATATATATATATATATATATATATATATATATATATATATATATATATATATATATATATATATATATATATATATATATATAGCATCCAGGGGATGGACTTTAAACCCAGATGCTGCATATATGTATTCTCGTGTTTGTGCTGGACAGAAACCGGGCTCTCACAGAGAGCCCCCGGCCTAGTACGAACGGTCGAGACCCAGGACTATTAGTTCATTGTGATGATAGCCTCTAATCGGCTATCGGTGATCTGTCACATGGCCCATGTGTTCCCTTTTTCCCCTGAATGGAAAGAAAGATACATTAAGGTTGATTTACTAAAGGCAAATATACCGTGCACTGCAAATGAGGGAAAGCTCTGCTGATTTTTTTTATCATCCATGTGCAAGCGAAAATGCAGCTTTCTTTTTTTATCTTGCATGTTCCCCTCCAATCTAGAGCAACTGCACTTTTAGTGCACAATCTATTTGCCTTTAGTAAATTAACCTTATTGTTTCTTTCTCTCCTTGAAGGGGTGAAAAATAATTAACAAAAATTTTGAAGATAAAAATAGCTAGTTTCAAGGTTTGATCTAGGTCAAGGTTCGTGTTGGGTCAAGTTAATAGTTCTAGGTCAATACCAAGGTCAAAGGTCAGTATATTTTAGGTAGACTTAAAAAAATAAAATCAATTCTAAATTGTTATGTGTCAGTGTGTTTTAGGTTTGTATACAAAAAGCAAAATGTACACTGTAGTTTCTGGGCCCTACTACGGGTACACACATGAAATAACATACATTTTATGTGGTATCGCTGCGATTGCCAGGATCACACTCTATCACATACATATAATAATTATATATATATATATATATATATATATATATATATATATATATATATATATACACACACACACACAGTATCTCACAAAAGTGAGTAAACCCATCACATTTTCGTAAATATTTTATTACATCTTTTCATGTGACAACACTGAAGAAATGACACTTTGCTACAATGTAAAGTAGTGAGTGTACAGCTTGTATAACAGTGTAAATTTGCTGTCCCCTCAAAATAACAACACACAGCCATTAATGTCTAAACTGCTGGCAATAAAAGTGAGTACACACCTAAATGAAAATGTCCAAATTGGGCCCAAAGTGTCAATATTTTGTGTGGCCACCATTATTATCCAGCACTGTCTTAACCCTCTTGGAGATGAAGTTCACAGGTGGCCACTGAAGTCCTCTTCCACTCCTCCATGACGACATCACGGAGCTGGTGGATGTTGGGGACCTTGCGCTTCTCCACCTTCTGTTTTGAGGATGCCCCACAGATGCTCAATAGGGTTTATGTCTGGAGACATGCTTTGCCAGTCCATCATCTTTAGTCTCAGTTTCTTTAGCAAGGCAGTGGTCGTCTTGGAGGTAAGTTTGGGGTCGTTATGTTGGAATATGGCCTTGCAGTCTCTGAAGGGAGCTCATGCTCTGCTTCAGTATGTCACAGTACATGTTGGCATTCATAGTTCCCTCAATGAACTGTAGCTCCCCAGTGCTGACAGCACTCGTGCAACCCCAGACCATGACACTCCCACCACCATGCTTGACTGTAGGCAAGACGCACTTGTCTTTGTACGCCTTACCTTGTTGCCACCACACACGCTTGTCACCATCTGAACCAAATGAGTTAATCTTGGTCTCATCAGACCACAGGACATTGGTCCATTAATCCATGTCCTTAGTCTGCTTGTCTTCAGCAAACTGTGGGCTTTCTTGTGCATCACCTTTAGAAGAGGCTTCCTTCTGTGATGACAGTCATGCAGACCAATTTGATGCAGTGTGCGGCGTATGGTCTGAGCATTGACAGGCTGACCACCCCACCCCTTCAACCTCTGCAGCAATGCTGGCAGCACTCGTACGTCTATTTCCCAAAGACCACCTCTGGATATGATGCTGAACAGGTGCGCTCAACTTCTTTGGTTGACCATGGCGAGGCCTGTTCTGAGTGGAACCTGTCCTGTTAAACTACTGTATGGTCTTTGCCACAATGCTGCAGCTTAGTTTCAGGGTTTTGGCAATCTTTTTAATGCCTCAGAAATGGATGCCCAATCTGTGGCCCCCCAGCTGTTGCAGGACTACAGTTCCATGAGGCATTGCAAGTTGCTGACAGCTATAAGCATGATTTCCAAAAGCAGGGGCATGATGGGACTTGTAGTTCCACAACAGCCGGAGGGCCACAGGTTGAGCACCCATGGCCTAGGCCAGTGATGGCGAACCTTGGCACCCCAGATGTTTGGAACTACATTTCCCATGATGCTCTTGCATTCTGCAGTGTAGATGAGCATCATGGGCAATGTAGCTCAAAACATCTGGGGTGCCAAGGTTCGCCATCTTTATGTAGATAAACAATAATTTTTTCAGGTCTTCAGAGAGTTCTTTGCCATGAGGTGCCATGTTGAACTTTCAGTAACCAGCATGAGAGAGTGAGAACGATAACACCAAATTTAACACACCTGCTCACCATTCACACCTGAAACCTTGCTACACTAACGAGTCACATGACACTGGGGGGGGGGGTGGAATGTCTAATTGGGACCATTTTCACTTAGGGGTGTACTCACTTTTGTTGCCAGCTGCTTAGACAATAATGGCTGTGTGAGTTACAGGCATACCCCACTTTTAAGTACACAGTGGGGTTTATTTACTAAAGCTGGAAAGTGCAAAATTAGGCTCCCTTCTACATAGAAACCAATGAGCTTCCAGGTTTTATTACCAAAGCTTAATTGAACAAGAAGGGACAGAAAATTGACACTGTTATACAAGCTGTACACTCACTACTTTACATTGTAGCAAAGTGTAATTTCTTCAGTGTTGCCACATGAAAAGATATAATAAAATATTTACAAAAATGTTAGTGTACTCACTTTTGTGAGATACTATACATACCCCGTATTTATTGGCATATAACACGCACATTCATTTTAAGAGGGAAGTTTCAGGAAATTTTTTTTTTTTTTTAACCACTTTCAGACCGGTCCAATTTGCAGCCAAAGGACCAGGCCCCTTTTTGCGATTCGGCATTGCGTCGCTTTAACTGACAATTGCGCGGTCGTGCGACGTGGCTCCCAAACAAAATTGACGTCCTTTTTTTCCCACAAATAGAGCTTTCTTTTGGTGGTATTTGATCGCCCCTGCGGTTTTTATTTTTTGCGCTATAAACAAAAATAGAGCGACAATTTTGAAAAAAAATGCATTTTTTTTTTATTTTTTGCTATAATAAATATCCCCAAAAAATATATAAAAAAACATTTTTTTTTCCTCAGTTTAGGCCGATACGTATTCTTCTACATATTTTTGGTAAAAAAAATCGCAATATGCGATTATTGATCGGTTTGCGCAGAAGTTATAGCGTTTACAAGATAGGGGATAGTTTTATAGCATTTTTATTAATATTTTTTTTTTATTAGTAATGGCGGAGATCTGCGATTTTTTTTTTTGTGACTGCGACATTATGGCGGACACATCGGACATTTTTGACACATTTTTGGGACCATTGTCATTTTTTACAGCAATTAATGCATTTAAATGCATTGATTTCTGTATAAATGACACTGGCAGTGAAGGGGTTAACCACAAGGTGGCAGTGTAACAGTTAAGTATGCCTAGGGGTGTGTTTTTTACTGTGGGGGGGGCGTGGCTGTCAGCTAGTGAATGCTGATCTCTGCTCCAATCACAGGGAGCAGAGATCGGCGTCACTAGTTGCTAGGCAGAACGGGGAGATGCTGTTTATCTCGGCATCTCCCCATTCAGCCGCTCCGTGAGACGATCGCGGGGGTCCCCGCGGCGATCGAGTCCGCGGGGACCGCGATCGGACTCACGGGGGTCCCGACCGGCGCGGGAGCGCGCCGCTCCCGGTGCGCTCCCGATGGCACGGACAGGCTAAAGGAGGGACTTATATATACGCCCTCCTGCATGTACGTGCCATTCTGTCGACGTATATCGTCGTGCGCCGGTCGGCAAGTGGTTAAATGAGGAAAATAAGCATCAGTGCCCAACTGCAGCCTCACCATTGCCATCAATGCAGCAGCCTCACCATTGCCATCGGTGCAGCCTGATTGATGCCCATCTGCAGCCTAGAGGGGACAGGACAGGGAGGGGGGCAGGATGAGCGCCAACAGATTACATACACTGAGAATCTCCTATGATAGACAGAACAGTGGTCCAATGGCGGCCCAGGAGAAGGGAATTTCTATTACAGAGGCCGCCAAGTAAACAGGAGATTCTCACTGTATGTAATCTGATTGCGCTCGTCACGCCCCCCCCCCCCCACACACACCCCTCCGTGCGTCCCCCCCCCCCCCGTCTCCTCCGAGCACACGCTATTTACACCCGATTTTCAGGGTGAAAAGGTTTGTGGTATATGCCAGCAAATACAGTGTGTGTGTGTGTGTGTGGATATATATATGTGTGTGTGTGTGTGTGTGTGTGTGTGTGTGTGTGTGTGTGTGTGTATATATATATAATATATATATATATATATGTTTGTTTTTTTACTATTTTGGACCAGTTTTTCCTTGATAATAAGAAAAAAATCAGGAGACATCTGTTACTATTTATCACCAAACAAAAAGCCAATTTGTCCTGAAAAAAATTATAATCCACGTGGATGCACTTAAAGAGGAGTTAAAACAAAAAAAAATATAAAGTCAGCAGCTACAAATGCTGCAGCTGCTGACTTTTAATAATCGGACACTTACCTGTCCCAGGGTCCAGCGATGCGGGGGAACGAAGCCCCGCTCGTCCCCCCCCTCTGCTTGGTGGTGCCGGCATTCTAACTGTGGGCACCCGGCTGTGGCTTCACAGCCGGGCACCCACTGCGCATGCGCAACGTGATTCGCTGTGCAGTCATCTGGGACTTGTCACGTGTCCCAGATGACTGACAGGAAGGAAGGGGCAGAGCTGAGCCCTTCCTGCACCAGGCACTGAAGGAGGCAGACTAATAGGGACCCCCTAGCAACAGGCATTTAGAGGTGAGTTTAAAAAAAAAATCTATTTTTTTTATTTTATTTTTTTTAATGAATTTTAATTAATTATTTTTTGTTGTGCAACCCCACTTTAGGTATTTGTGATCATGTGTACAATTGTACTAACCAATGTCAAAGGTGGGTCTGGGGGTTGATTTGTTTTACCTTCGAACATGATAGGGTCAACACATCGCAAAAACGAGCCTCAAAAACACATCAACCTCGTAGATGTGAACCTAGCCTAAATGGTGGCCATGCAAGGGCAAACTAATATGCAGAACGTAGTGGGTAGTGATAATATGCCTGACTGAAACTTTGCATAATAATATCACACAACAATCTGCTTGATTCACTAAGCAATTTAAGTGTTCCCAATGAGAGGCTCGTACCCTCTTTCTCTAGAAAGAAAAGAAATGGTCGGCAATTGGTTGCAGACTTTAAATGATGGAACTTGTCCAGGCTCATTTGTTTCAATGTGTTAATGCTTCAAGAATGCATGATAAATGCCCATGAATGTGTTGCTCTTCTAGCGTGAAGTACTTAAAGTGGAGTTCCATCCACTTTTACAACTCTTCAGCATCCCTCACTAAACTGTGCACTGTAAACAAATTGGATATTTTTTTAAACAAAAATTTCAGCACAGACTGTATATCTGCTGTATTCATTTTTCACTTCCTCCTCCCTGGCCGCGGCCCATCGCATCATTTCCTGTTTGCAATGCCTCCTGGGAAGGGGCAGCAACTTCCTCTCAAACTGCCGTTGCTATGGAAACCTGACCTGAAACCTATTACACTGCTTATACTGCACTGAGCATGTACGAGATCTGCAAGGATGAAATCCAGGAAGAAATACAGTCTGGCTTCAGATGCCCACACTTAAGATGGCCACGGCCTGCTGCAAGTTTATAAAATAACAAACTACTGCTAAAAACTAACAAAACAGACCTTAGATTACAGACTAACTTTACTAGAATACATTAAGCTTGTGCATTATAGGGGTATTTTTATTTAAAAAGTATAATTTCGGCCGGAACACCGCTTTAAAGAGAAAGTGGTGAGGCATGTGATAGATTGTGGTGTGACTTCTCTGATGGTTTTGTATACTTTGATCTCTTTGGCACTTAGCTTGGTCCAGCTCAACTTTGCTAATCCAAAAATCTTTGCCACTGACAATAAAGCTCAATACTGTACTCTTTCCAGATGTGGACCAACTATTTTTAGTGTGGTCACTTGCGCCTTTGGGGAATCCACCCCTGGGTGATATCCTTGGTGTTCGCTCTTTCAATAGAGTTAATCCCTGGGCATCCTATGCCTAATGTGGTCTATTGCACTTTTGGGAAGTCCATCTGGGTTACTCCTTAGAGGGTATTGTGGAAAAAAACATAGTGGGGGGGATACCACATAGCGTAAAATTGTAAATTTATTCAAAGTAGGTATAAAAACCTGAGGTATATTTACTCACATATTAAGGTGCCTGAAGCCTGGCACCCAGTGTATGCAGCATGAATTAATTCCAGCTTTCTCCAGCCAGCATGTAGCCTACACCAGTGAGGGTCAAATTCTTTGTGTGCTTGTTAATATTTTGTGGTTAATACTACAGATGATACTCTATTCTGGTACACTTGCATGTATTAAGCTATGTTTGGTCAGCTAAAGATTCCAGTTGATACACAGTTGGTATCTATCCTCTTGCAGACTGTTACCGAAGCCAGATGTTTCTTAATTTTTCATATGGTCTTACATTTCTAGGCCTTATGCATTAATATGTGCTTTCTTTAGAGCTTGGTCATGCACATTACTATCCGGTATCAATTTGATTGTTACTTGAATGAATGAGTGACTTGTATAGCGCTACCTATGTGAACTGAATCACCTCAGGGGTGCTTTTTCCCACCTGTGTCCATCTGCGGTATAGCGCGGTCACTTGCCCCATGGGGTCCCGATGCGTTTACAAACACATATTTGGCCAATTTTTCGACAGGATTTAATTAACCTACCAGCATGTCTTTGGAGTGTTGGAGGAAACCCGAAGTTTCCGGAGGAAACCCACGCAGGCACAGGGAGAACATGCAAACTCCAGGCAGATGGTGTGGTGGTTAGGATTTGAGCCAGCGACCCTACTGCTGCTAGGTGAAAGTGCTAACCACTACACCACTGTGCTGCTACTTTTGATATCGTTTCTCAGTACTACTAAACGTTATAAGTTTGACACATGCACTTGTCAAAGTTACAAGTCAATCAACATATGCACATTGTGACTGCAGATCAAAAATTATTTTTCTTTCTTTTAACTGCTTGCCATTTGGCCCATATGGATAAATGGCTGGACGGGAGTAGCACCAATGTCGGTAGACGTACACGAATGTCAACCTGTATTTCCTCCTGCATCGCCTGCTTATTAATACTCTCTAGCGCACACAGCAGCTCCATCTGTGACCACTGTATCCTTCGGTCACAGCAGATAGAGGTCACAGATCAAGGTACAGGCCCAATTTAATTGGTCCCGTACCATGTGATCAGTCTTCTCATGCACAGTAGTAATACTAAACCCAGTTTTTCATGTATGAAGCTTATGTTTACCACTGTGATCATTATGATTAGTCGCATCAATCACATGGTACAGGGCCAATTAAATTATTTTACTATGATCACTGTGACCAATCACAGTAGTAAACACAGGCTGCATTAATGCAGCCGAACAGTGTTGGAATCGATTGCTCATACAGTTGTCATGACTATAAGCAATCATAGTGTAAAAAAGGAAGAAAAGATCAAGTACCTTCTCAGAGCAGTACAGTGTCACTATGGTAACACTGAACTGTTCTGGTGATGATATGTAAAAAAAAAAAATGGTTGCGGTGGTTGTTATCATGTACAGTGGCTGGCTGCTCTGTATGTCAGTGCAGCTAGGAATTGTCTCTGATCACTACCATAGCGCTACATTGTCACCAGGCTGCACCAGTCCGTATCTCTAATCACCCTCACACCAGTTCAAGTGTCTTTGATCATCACCACACCAGTCCCTGTGTCCCTGATCACCATCACACCAGTCCCATTGTCCCCGATCACCATCATACCAATACACTATACATCTACACTATGTGCACAATTATTAGGCAAGTCGTATTTGTGAGGATTCATTTCATTATTCGGTCAATCCAAAATATTAATAAACATCAAACTTGAATATTTAAGAAAGTAAAAGTGAGGTTTTGGCTTTCTTAGGCCCCTTTCACACTGGTACAACACGACAGTCGTACGCCTGTGGATCTGACTCTGCCCTGGGACTTGAAGTCCAACATGTGTCCGACTTCAATAAACAGGGATCCAACTTTGATCCCCGACAATTCCAGGCACTGTCTGGTATGAATCTTTAGGGGAAACTCCATGCACAATGTAAAAAAAAAATGGCATGGGTACCCCCTCCAAGAGCATACCAGGCCCTTCGGTCTGGTATGGATTTTAAGGGGAAACCCCCCCTGAGAAAAAGTTGTGGAGTCACCCCAAAATCCATATCAGACCCTTATCCGAACACGCAGCCTGGCAGGTCAGGAAAGGGTGTGGGGACGAGCAAGCGCCCTCTCCTGAACTGACCACATGCCCTAAACATGGGGGGGGTGGGTGCTTTGGGGCAGGGGGGGCACCTTGTCCCCATGTTGATGAGGACAAGGGCCTCTTCCCGACAACCCTCGCCGTTGGTTGTTGGGATCTGCGTACGGGGAGCTTATCGAAATTTGGAAGCCCCCACATTCCGGCTTCTCACCCTATGTGAATGAGTATTGGGTACATTGTATCCCTACCAATTCATCCAAAAAAAGGGTAAAAAAAAAAATTACACATATTTTTAAAGTAATTTATTAAGGCAGCTCCGGCGTCTTTTCCGATCTCATCTCCCCTCTCTGCCTCCTCCACTGAAGTCTTGTGCCTCTGTCGGTTCTTCTCCCCTGTCTGGGTCTTCTCCGCTGATGTCTTCTAGCCCTCTCCGGTTATTCTGCCTCTGCTGGGTCTTCTCCACTATGTTCTCACTCCCCCCCATCATGCCATCACGTGACACCCCGCCCCATGCCAATATAAGTAGTTCCAGATTCCGATAAGCCCCCCACCCGCAGACCCCAACAGCCAGGGTTGTCAGGAAGAGGCCCTTGTCCTCATCAACTTGGGGACAAGGTGCTTTGGGGTGGGAGGATGCAGCATCCCCCCACCCCCTTTCCTGATCTGCCAGGCTGTGTGCTCGGATAAGGGTCTGGTATGGATTTTGGGGGCGTGGGGGTTCCCCTTAAAATCCATACCAGACTGAAGGGCCTGGTATGCTCTTGGAGGGGAAACCCATGCCGGTTTTTTTTTATTATTATTATTTTGGCGTGGAGTTCCCCTTCAAGATCATCAAAGCACGAGTCGCATGCCAAATTCGATCTGACTTTGGGCCGACTTCAGTGATATTCATGGGGCTGAAGTAGGATCAAAGTCAGACCAAATTAGTGCAGGGACTACTGTGAAGTCGTACTAATATGAATGGTTGTCATTGGAAATCGTGGGGAACGACTTGTCATGCGACTTTGCAGTCCCAAGTCGTAGGACAAGTCGTACAAGTGTGAAAGGGGCCTTAGGAGAATATCTGTGTGCACAATTATTGGGCAACTATTGGTGAGCAGAATTATTATGCAACTAAAAGAAAAACAAACATTTTCCTATCTCACTTGTTTGTTTTCATCTGTTGAAGTGAGAATAATAACAACTCAACATTTACAAATAAACATTTCTCACATTTCCAAAAAAAGATCAGTGACCAATATAGCCACCCTCATTTTCAATAAGTCATAAGCCTTCCATTCATGGAGTCTGTCAGTGTCTGTCAGATGCAGTTCAGAGAGGTGTACTGTTTTCCTTCACCGTAAGTCTCCCATTTAAAAAGGGCCCACAAGTTCTCAATAGGGTTCAGGGGAGGTGAGGAAGGGGGCCATGTCAATATTATTTTATCTTTAAGGCCTTTACTGGCTATCCATGCAGTGAAGTACTTTGCTGTATGCGATGGCGCATTGTCCTACATAAATATCATAGTCTTAAAAAATGCAGACTTTTTCCCTTACCACTGCTTGAAGAAAGTGTTTTTCTAAAAACTGGCAGTAGGTTTGAGAGTTGATTTTGTGTCCATCTTCAACCCGAAAAGGTCCATCAGGCTCATCTTATTACCAGCCCAGGCCAGTACCCCACCTCCACCTTGCTGGCGTCTGTGTGGAAGTGGAGCTTTGTGCCCATTACTGATCCAGCCACAGGCTCATCCATCTGGTTAGTAAAGAGTCACTCTCATCTCATCCGTTTATGAAACCTTTGAAAAATCTGTCTTCAGATATTTCTTGGCCCAGTCTTGATGTTTCAACTTGTGTGTCTTGTTCAGTGGGTGGTCAGGTTTCAGCCTTCCTTACCTTGACCATGTCTCTGAGCACTGAACACCTTGTACTTCTGGGCACTCCAAGTAGGTTGCAATTCTGGAAAATGGCAGCACTGGAGGATAATGGGTTCCTGGTAGCTTCACGTTTGATTCTTCTCAAATCTTTGACAGTTGAATTGCGTCTTTTTTTTTTTTTTTTTTTTGCGACCCTGTTGACTATTTGCAACAAAAAGTTTGGTTCTGTGCTCATACCCCAATATCTTAGCAATTTTAAGAGTGATGCATCCCCTGAAAGACTTTTTACAATTTTTGACTTTTCAGAGTCAGTTAAATTTTGTTTTGGCCCATTTTGCCTGAGGAAAAGAAGCTGCCTAATAATGAATTGATATAGGGCCACATCCTCCCTCATTACACAAATGCACATCACCTGATAGGCTTAAAGTGGTTGTGAAAGTCATAAGTTTTTTTTTTTTATCTTAATGCATTCTATGCATTAAGATAAAAAGCCTTCTGTGTACAGCAGCCCCCTTAATACCTGAGCCCCCTCTCATTCCAGCGATGCTTTAGGATTGTCTCGGCTGCCAGCACTCCCCTCCTCATTAGCTGAAAAAGCAGTGCAGCGCCATTTGCTCCCACTGCTGTCGATCAAAGTCAGTCAGCCAATGAGAATAGAGGGGGCGGGGCCGGGCCGCAGCTCTGTGTCTGAATGGATGCACAATGCTGTTGGGGCACTTGTCAGGAGGGAGGGGATCAGGAAAGCCAAAGAGGGACCCGAGAAGAGGAGGATCCAGGCTGCTCTGTACAAATCCACTGCACAGGGCAGGTAAGTATAACATGTTTGTTATTTTTAACAAAAAAAAATATAACTTTACAATCACTTTTAAATTCAATAAGCATTCAAGTTGATACAGCTTGGAGTTGGACAATATGCATAAATATTATGATTTGGTCACGAACACTTGCCTAATAATTGTGCATACAATGTAGGCTGTGAAATTCGCACACATTTTGTATCCCCCATACTCACGAAGCATAGCAGAATGTGATTTTGGGGTGTAGTTGAAAGTATGCCTATGTTGTGTGTGAGCAATAACTTGTTAAAATTACAACTTTGTGGGGAAAAAAGAAACACATTTAATTTCTTAATTTTCCAGAAAATTGTGACAAAAAAATTACAACCTCAAGAAACTTGTCATGCTTCTTACTAAATACCTTGAACTATTGATATGCGTGTGCTGCGCTAAATTTAAAAAATGTTTGTGTGCAAAATGCAGAGGGGTTCTACCCTAATTCAGAGAATGCATTGACTACTTACCACCCAGGCTAATTCTGACATTTCTTACCTACATGTAAAAATCGGTATTTTCTTTGCTAGAAAATTACTCAGAACCCCCAAATATATATATATATATATATGTGTGTGTGTGTGTGTGTGTGTGTATATATATATATATATATATATATATATATATATATATATATATATATATATATATATATATATATATATATATAATTATGGACAGTCTTGAGGCAACCCATTCTAAAATGTAAAAAATTAGTCTAATAGTTTTACTTAATACATCAACATCCACACACGTAGGACACCCAACGTTGGGGGTGATTTTATTCTTCCAAATCCAATACACTTTTGCACACTGGTACTCGCTAGTATTCCAATGTTTGTCTTCTCCCTCAGTTTTTCTCCATCGTTCAGCTAATGTGACCCCCAACACTGACAGAGTGGGGCGGGGGAGGGTCATTGGATGCTGGCCGCTAGAAGTTCGTAATGGTGCACAATGAAAACCTGTGGCTTTGTGTACCTAAAATGCAGGCTTCATCCCCTTTTGCCAGTGTCACTAAGCGATAGTTTTTCAGATCGCTGCATTAGTTTCGCTAGGTAACCCTTTTTTTTTTTTTTATTGTAGGTGACCGCCATGTTTTTATAGGTTCATAAATAGGTTTATAGCGTCAGGTACCCCCATATTACAACCTAAATAAAGGTTTTAACCCCCTGATTGCCCTAGAGTTAACCCTTTCACCAGTGATCAGTGTATAACTGTCACTTGTGACGCTGGTTAGCCAGTTAGTTTTTTCGTTATTTAGGGTCCCCGTCAGGTTTTTATATACTGTCAGGTACCCCCATATATTACCTAATAACGGTTTAACCCCCTGATTGCCCCTATATTTAACCCTTTCACCCCCTTTTGCCAGTGTCACCCAGCGATCGTTTTTCTGATCGCAGCAATAGTGTCGCTAGGTAACCAGTTTTTTTTTGTATTACTGTTACGGGTGACGCAGGTTAGTTAGCTTGTTTTTTATACTGCCAGGGCACCCGCCATTTATTACCCAATAACGGTTTAACCCCTGATCGCCCGGCGGGTGATATCGCTTCAGTCAGGAGCTTTTTTACCTGTGAATCTCAAAAAAATAAAAAAAAATAAAATAGTTGTCGTTTTATTGTTCTCTCTCTCACTCTATTCTCTCTCTATTGTTGCTCTTTTTTTACTCCATTCTATTCTGCAATGTTTTATTATGTTTTATTATGTTTTATTATGTTTTATCATGCTTGCTTTTCAGGTATGTAATTTTGTTTACTGTGTGTTTTAGTGTTGAGCATTTTTTTGTTTTCAGGTGCGCATTCAGTTGCAACGCGGATTTATTTATCTTGACAGCAACAGCGTTTGCTCCCACGATACATAAAGCCGCGACTCCAACGCTAGGAGGTGATTTCACCACAGTTAAAAAAAAGAGCATATATGCCGAAGCATGGGGGCAGCAGGGGGGGGGAGGAGCGATTGGCTCCTAATGCCACGTACATACGGTCGAAATTCCGACCGTGTGTACACGGCATAACTTTTGCGGGAGGATGCCCCCATTCGGCATATATAAATGGTGCATGTATGCCCATCATTAGAAGTGGGTGGATGAAGGGAGGTATTCTAATGGTGGGCATACCCACCAATCAATCTGCTGGCTTATGGGTTATACCAGAATGATGCCTGCAGGTTTAGGTATCATTTTCAGCCAGCAATTTTGCCAAAAAAAAACACCCCTGAAGAAACCTCAAGGCACCCTGGTTGAAAAAGTCTGCTCTAAAGAATAAAATGGTTGTCGTTGTAATTTGTCACACAGTACGTAGGCAACGATTTTTCAAATGCAATTTTTTTTTAAATAAAAAAAAAACACTTTAATGAATTTTAATGCAAAAAAAAAAAAAAAAATATATAAACCCAATTTTTTTGTAAAATATAAAAGATGTTACGGTGGGTAAATAGATACCTTAAATGTCACACTTTAAAATGGGCACTAACTGCGTTATATAAAAATCTACATAAGCGACGCTTGAACAATTTTTACAGGTTACCAGTTTAGAGTTACAGAGGGGGTCTACCGCTAGAATTATTGCTCTTACTAGAAAATTTGCAGCGATACCCCACATGTGTGGTGAAAACCCTGTTTATGTTTATATATATATATATTATATTTATATATATATATATATATATATATATATAATATATTGCGGGCGCGACCTACATAATTTTTTTTTTTTATCACTTTTATTCCTATCACAAGAATTGTAAACATCCCTTGTTGTAGAAATAATGCATTACAGGTCCTCTTTATGGAGACGTCTGGGGTCTATAAGAACCCAGGCATCTCCTCTACCCTGAAAAGCATGATATAAAAAAAAAAAACTTTTACCTCTGCTTTCGAGGGGAAAAAATTATAGTGTTTACATGTGCCAGAGCTGGAAGTGACGTCATGACCAGGGGGACCAGACCTGGTGACCCGTCTCCGGATCGGATCTCCGGTTTTCTGATCGAACAGGAGAACCTGGAGAGGTGCCAACGGGAGGGGGAGAGACATCCCCTCCCACTGTCTGTAAAAGCAATACAGCGAATAATCAGTCGCTATGATGGCTTTTACAGTGTAGGGAATCAGTAACTGAATAAAAAAGATATATGGATGATGCCTGTAGCTGCAGACATAATCCAGATATAGACCCTTTAACGTTCACAATGTCATATGACCTCATGCGGGCAGAAAGTGGACCGGCACCTGGCTCAGCCTCTCAGCTGCACCACTGGGAGGCTGAGCCAGCCGCTATCTCCCCTCCCTAGCCTGGCACTTCAGTGAGCTTTGGCGAGGCAGAGCAGACAGCGGTGGCTGCCCAGAGTGGCAGGGAGAATAGAGATCAGCTGTGTTTGATTGCTCAGTTTACAGCCTTGAAGCCGGCGGGGACAGATGCAGCATCGGATCAAAGCTGCATCCACCTAGGGCTTCTCATTTAAGGTAAAAAAAACTTCTGACTTTAGAACCACTTTAAGTAAACGAGGAGGGTGAGGTCAGTGGTATCACAAGGGGCGAGGCCATCTGACAAAGTCATTGACCATGTGTGGTCCTGCATGCTTGTCATTAAATACCACGTGATTAGAATTATGTAACACATGCTTTTGGGGGTTTTTTTTGTTTGTTTTTTTGGTGAATTTACTTTTTACAGGTTTATGTGTTATTTGGCAATCATTTCTTATTTTTGTGGTAAATACTGCATAAACTTGTAGTGAATTTACATTTTTTTATATCTCAATAGATATTGTGGTTAAATGTGTCACATGACAAAAATATCCCATGCGATATCTTTTTGTGAATTGACCCGTGTGCCTTATCCCAATTTATTTATAATAACTTACTGTTTAGGTATTGTTGTGGTCATGTGGCAATCCAGTGCAAGTCTTTGGACAGGCTTCACCGACACTCACACATCAGAATATTGCAGTGTGTGATTGCTGTTCTATTCAGTCTACATAGAATGCACACCGTGATCCAAAGCAGCTTCATCGTGCGAAGGACAGGGGAAGGGGCCATTATTGCACAGGCTTACACACGGGCTTGGATGATGTTTGGGCATCATTCAGTAAGGATGTGGGTTGGTGGTCAATGTTCTAGCAGGACACATCAGCGAGATCGCAGTAATTAGTGTGTTGAAAGCTGTAAACGGACACACAGGAGGACCAAAGGATTGCAAGTATTTAGAGGGGAAAATTAACCTGGAGTTTAACTACTTGCCTTCGCGCACTTCTACCCCCTTCATGCACAGGCCCATTTTCAGCTTTTTAACACTGTCTCATTTTAAATGACATTTGCGCAGTCATGCAACACTGTACCCATATGATATGTTTATAAGTTTTTCCACACAAATGGAGCTTTCTTTTGGTGGTATTTAAACACCACTGGGTTTTACATTTTTTGCTACAAGTTTGTCATAAAATTTTCCAAACCGGTAATTTTTCGCCTTCATTGATGTGTGCTGATAAGGCGGCACTGATAGGTGTTACTGATGGGCACTGATGAGAAGGCTCTGGTGGCCACTGATCAGGAGGCATTAATGAGGCTGCACTGATGGGGGCACTGATAGGTGGCAGTTATTGATAGATTGTACATAAAACATAAATTTTTCTACATATGTAACTGACAAGGACTCTTAAATTATCTGTTTCAATACATGCATTATAATTGTATTTCCAAACATCTGTGTTTTGCCATTGATTTCAAACGTCAATTATTCATGCTTGTACACTAATGTTCAATGACTGTCGCATGGATGTGTTTTGTTTGGGCGTTTTTTTACCCACGTTTTTGAATTTAACACTTGAATTTGTAATGTCTGAGCCTTTTTCTGACATTTTGTGGCTTACAAGATAAAATTGGTATTTTTTTGCTAGAAAATTACTTGGAACCCCAAACAGATATATATATATATATATATATATATATATATATATATAATCGGAGACCCTAGAGAAAAAAGGGGCGATATTTGCAATATTTTATGTCACACAGTATTTGCGCAGCAGTCATTCAAACACAATTTTTTTTTTAAAAAATACACTTTCATGGATTAAAAACAAAACCGTAAAGTTGGCCCAATTTTTTTGTATCATCTGAAAGATGTTATGCCAATTAAATGGATACCTAACATGTCTTGCTTTGAAACGCTTTAAAATTTCTACAGATGAAGTCCTGTGCTAGAATTATTGCTCTTGCTCTAACAATCGTGGCGATACCTCACATGTGTGGTTTGAACAACGTTTACATTTGCAGTCGCGACTTGCGTATGCGTTTGTTTCTGCGTGCGAGCACGGAGGGACAGGGCACTTATATATATATATATATATATATATATATATATATATATATATATATATCTTATTTATTTAATTTTTATTATTTTTACTCTGTCTCTTTAGAAATTTCTGATCATTTTTATTGCTGTCACAAGAAATGTAAACATCACTTGTAACAGTAACAGTAATATTGACAGGTACTCTTTATGCAGGGATCTGGGGCCCAAAAGCCCCCAAATCCCTCCTTTGCAATCTGCGTTTTGGAATACTAGGAATTTTTTTAAATCGGCGCCACTGGCAGCTGAGTAAACCGAAAGTGATGTCATGACATGACCCAATCGAAGCCCGGTGGGAAGGGAGAGCCGCGGCAGGAGGTAGGGTGGTGGATGTCCCCTCCCGCTCCTTGTGAGAACAGCCAAGCGGCTTTTAGCCACATTGTTTGTTATCCCAAGAAAGTCAACTGCTGGCTCTAAAAAAAAACGCGCATCACCCGGTATAACCTCTTCAAGCTGAGGTCGCATATTTGCGTACAGTTGGTGTGAAGGGGTTAATAAGCAAGGTCTGTTTATAGAAACCCAGTTTATGGGCATAGAACAGTGATCTGGAGGCCCCTCTAGCTTATATATGAGCAGGCATGGTTCCTTATTGTGGACTTGTTGAGGAAACCAACACAAGAAAGGAACACCAATCACTATATTTGGCCTGTATTTGTGCATCTGCTACAACACAATCTTAGATAGCCATGGGAAGAACTAACACTCCCAAAAGCTAGTGCCAGTTAAACTACTGTTAGCAAATTGGTTGTTGCCTGATGTATTTTCAATGTATCGTCATGGAAATGCTAAAACAGATACATTAAGAACCCACTTGATCTCAGATCACATTTTTTTCCTTATTTTTTTTTTTAATCTCTCAAATCAGTGCTGCATGCCATTCAGGAAAAATCAGTAATATACCATTGTTTTTGTATATACAGTATCTAACAAAAGTGAGTACACCCCTCACATTTTTGTAAATATTTTATTATATCTTTTCATTTGACAACACTGAAGAAATGACACTTTGCTACAATGTAAAGTAGTGAGTGTACAGATTGTATAACAGTGTAAATGTTCTGTCCCCTCAAAATAACTCAACACACAGCCATTAATGTCTAAACTGCTGGCAACAAAAGTGCGTACACCCCTAAGTGAAAATGTCCAAATTGGGCCAAATTAGCCATTTAGGCCCCTTTCACACCAGGGCGCAGGCGGTACAGCTCCACTATTTTTACCGCCATTTTTGCGGGGGGGGGGGGTTCGGCCGCTAGCGGGCTGTTTTAACCCCTGCTAGTGTCCGAAAAGGGTTAAAACGACCCGCAAAGCGGCGCTGCCGGCGGTTAGGCAGCGGTGCCCATTCAATTCAATGGGCAGGAGCGGTGAAGGAGAGGTGTATACACCGCTCCTTCACCGCTCCAAAGATGCTGCTTGCAGGAGTTTTTTTGAAGTCCTGCAAGCACACCGCTATAGTGTGAAAGCCCTCAGGCTTTCACACTAGAGAGACAGGAGAGGCACTTTATAGGCGCTATTTTTAGCGCTGTAGCCCTGGTGTCATGTGGCTCATTAGTGTTACAAGGTCTCAGGTGTGAATGGTGAGAAGGTGTGTTAAATTTGGTGTTATCGCTCTCACTTTCTCATACTGGTCACTGGAAGTTCAACATGGCACCTCATGGCAAAGAGCTCTTTGAGAATCTGAAAAAAAGAATTGTTGCTCTACATAAAGATGGCCTAGGCTATAAGAAGATTGCCAAGACCCTGAAACTGAACTGCAGCATGGTGTCCAAGACCGTACAGCGGTTTAACAGGACAGGTTCCACTGAGAACAGGCCTCGCCATGGTCGACCAAAGAAGTTGAGTGCACGTGCTCAGCATCATATCCAGAGGTTGTCTTTGGAAAAGAGGTGTATGAGTGCTGCCAGCATTGCTGCAGAGGTTGAAGGGGTGGGGGGTCAGCCTGTCAGTGCTCAGACCATACGCCACACACTGCATCAAATTGGTCTGCATGGCTGTCGTCCCAGAAGGAAGCCTCTTCTAAAGATGATGCACAAGAAAGCACGCAGTTTGTTGAAGACATGCAGACTAAGGACGTGGATTACTGGAACCATGTCCTGTGGTCTGATGAAGATAAACATATTTGGTTCAGATAGTGTCAAGCGTGTGTGGTGGTAACAAGGTGAGGAGTACAAAGACTACAGTCAAGCACTGGGGAGCTATAGTTCATTAAGGGAACCATGAATGCCTACATGTACTCTGACATACTGAAGCAAGCAGAGCATGATCACCCCCCCCCCCCCTTCAAAAACTGAGCCGCAGGGTAGTATTACAACATAATGACCCCAAACACACCTCCAAGATGGCTGCTGCCTTGCTAAAGAAGATGAGGGTAAAGGTGATGGACTGGCCAAGCATGTCTCCAGACCTAAACCCTATTGAGCATCTGTGGGGCATCCTCAAATGGAAGGTGTAGCAGCACAAGTCTCCAACATCCACCAGCTCCGTGATGAGTGGAAGAGGACTCCAGTGGCAACCTGTGAAGCTCTGGTGAACTCCATGCTTAATAGGGTTAAGGCAGTGCTGGAAAATTATGGGAGCCACACAAAATATTGACACTTTGGGCCCAATTTGGAGATTTTCACTTAGGAGTGTACTCACTTTTGTTGCCAACGGTTTAGACATTAATGGCTGTGTGTTGAGTTATTTTGAGGGGACAGCAAATTTACACTGTTATACAATCTGTACACTCACTACTTTACATTGTAGCAAAGTGTCATTTCTTCAGTGTTGTCACATGAAAAGATAGAATAAAATATTTACAAAATGTGAGGGGTGTACTCACTTTTGTGTAAATATGTATATACGCAAGTATAGGCAGAGATAAATATTAGACAATATTTGCATGAGCCTGAAAAATGTGCTGTGCTATTTTTATCTCATATTTCATTGGGTGATAGCTCTCAAATTCTGAGTGACAGCTTATCACCTTTTCCTCAAGCGAGTCCCTTGTACATGATGGAGACACTGTTCAGAAATGCAGCTTTCCCTCCTGTGCTGCATGTGTTTCATGGCACACTACGGCACATCGTCCTTGCTGTCTCCTGCTTGATAGAGGATGCAGACTTCCCCCTTATTGGAGGAGGATGTAAAAAAAAAAAAAATAGAAGTGAATGTTTCTAGCAAATTTTCTTTTGAGGTATTTTAAAAGTACAGAAGGTTATAAAAGAAAAATGGAAGCACTGCATTAGGGAGAATAAAATCCAGACACCTGTCTTGCCTGCTGCATTAGTGCTGTGTGATGCATGTCTCTGCAGCCTTCATTCCCAGAAAATTAAGCAAGAAGAGCACCCTTCCCTATATGATAAATTATGGTTGTGAAACAAATGCTCCACTCAGCAAAACTTGCACACCCTATTATCCTGCTACCATAGGTGTCTTATGCACACGATGTTCAGAAATGGAGCAGTCGGGCTCAGGCTGTTGTCATGGATACACTGAACCTGTCTCCCTACTCAGCTGTCAAACAGCTCTTAGACTTTACCATTCATCTAGTTTTAAGGGGGTGTTTCTTTCTGTTAGGTTTGCATTGCAACTGTGGTAACATGCATATATAACCTTTTTATTCTGGATTTTTTAAAATAAAATTTGCTTCTGATTTTTGAGAGAAAAATAAATCACGGATGTAACTCTGATATCCGAAGCAGCGTTTACTGCATATAGGATGAACATTCCACCAACCTTGTTAGCTTTTATGATGGCAAATGTTATGGAAACACTGCCTTGCCAGTAGCGCAGTGGATTCACTGTTACAGCAATGAAATGGTTCTTACCATACCCTCCGTTTTGAAAGAGGAAGATCTATGCACGTTCACGACTGCTATCACCAGTGCTGTTTTTTAGTCTCATTTTTTGATGTTCTGAATAGCACACACAGCATACACAGACAACAAATGTTTTTATTGAGGTTAATATATTGAGAATTTAGACTCAAGTGTAGAGCTTCAAGGATGTTCACTCACCATTTTTGCATTTAAAGGCTTTCCACGTTTAATAAAAGGAAAAATGTTCATGACATCTGGTTTCCCTCGCAGGGGTTGCGGCATCATACAGAACAGAAAACAAAGTGCAGCCTCCTGGCTACTTTGGTCTGCTCAGACCCTCTGATTCAGCCCAGACACCAACTTTCTTACAGGCATCAGCCTGGCCAGTACACAGACATACACACCTAATGTGTCTATATGCACCTTTGCTGGTCTATTGCAGCACGATTGTCTCCTGAAGTACAGGGAGGCGCTCCAAGCCTCGGTTAGCTCTCACAAAAAAAAGGACTCGTGCACAGCTACACAATCAGTGGGTACTGGTTGCCATGTAAAATGAGGACCTAGGAATGTAGGCTTAATGCCACCCAAAACTCTAGAAAGCCTCTAAACTGCAGGACACAGACCAAAATGTACCACGTGTTGAGAGAGTCAAAAAGCTTGTTTCCTAATTGCACATGCGGAATACATGCGATAAGTAGTCAGGTACATAGGGTTATGCAGCTGCTTTCAGGAGATTGCACATTGGCAAACAAGAGCTTGAAGCAAAGCCCGGTATAACCCCTCCTACTCCCAGCATGCCTTTTTTTTTAATCTTTTATCCTTAGGAGAATGGATATCTTCTCTTTTCTCTGAGAGAAGGGAACCATTGCTTATTTATATACATTGCTTCTTGGGAACTCCTCAGCAATATTATGGCTGATCATAAGCATAAAGGGGATAGTCCTGTGGGCTATTGCTGCTTACGATGTGCTAACAGTTCCGTGGGTAGGGGTGTGTAGTGCACCCCCTAAGAGTCTTGACACCAATAGTCCAGATCTCTGTTCCTTGCCTGCTCCCTCCTTCTCCCTATTCAGAGAACTTTCTGCCATTATTCGTCTAAATTTATTGGGACGATTTCAGCCATGTTGTCTGACTCAGAAGGCAGGACACCATTTTGCATGTCTTAGTCTGGAGCAGCCTGCATCAGCTGACCCTAAAGTCACCAGCCTGCATTCTTTAAAAAGTCATTGGCCTGCCAAATATTTCCCATGTGCACTCACTTTTCAGACCATTTTTATGGTGACTGGCCTAATCCTTACAAGTGATTTTCCAAGCCATATCCAATTTAGAAGGGGGTTTAAAAAAATGGACTTTAATTGTGCTATGGAGGACAACCCAGTCCTTAATGATCTGTAAATAAAATGTGGGAAGCTTTTTTTAAGGCCTTGTTTTCACTTGCGGGCCCTGCATCCTGCAATTGCAGCCATGTCTGTTTACCAGACCTTGGATGTCTAGTCTATGAACATGTCTCAGGATTCTGGTTCTGTCCTGATGGATCCTCAAAGGCCTGAGGCCCTGCTCTATTGCTTTGACAGTCTAGTGACTATTACAGTATTTGTCAAATATCTAGAATAGGCCCTTTTCTGTGCACATGCAGAGGATCCTCTGAGCTAGGGCTGCAACTAACGATTATTTTCATAATCGATTAGTGTTTCGATTAATCAGTTAATAACCTTAAAAAAAGTGTGGTGTATAATTTAGTTAATATGTAAAGTTTAAAAAAAAGGCAATTTATTCTTAAATATCAATATCCAACTATATGGTTAGAGAGCAAAATCTCCAATCCACTCTGAAAATAACAGACAGAAGAGATATATTGTATATACTATTAGAGGTTGAAGCTGGTAAATATCATCAAAATCAGATCAAATTTTTTTATTTAAAGAAAAAAAAAAAAAAGTTTGACTGTTTGTTTTGCAGATTTTAAAACAGAACTGTAATATATTATATGCTGGCCATACAAAAACAATGTCTTCCTTCAAAAAAAAAAAAAATGTAATTTTAAGAATGTTCGTTTTGATTTTCTAATCGTTAGTGGGGTCAAATTGACGTATGTTTTCAACCACAGTGACGGGAAAATTTAGAAATAGAAAACTTGGTCAAGGGAATTTTTAGACGGTGTATGTGGTTTTCATTCAGAAATTACATTCATTTTAAAACAGAATGTTAAAAGCAAGTGAAATTTTCAAATAACATTCTTTCATTCAGCAAATGTACAAAGATTTTTCATATGAATATTCTCGTCTGAAAATTGATCCGTGTGGCCAGCATAAGGCAAGGTGCACACCTATGCAGTTTGCTTTTGATTTGTGTTTTTTGCATTTTTTTAATGCTTTTATTTTGGCCAGTTTGTTGTTGGGCAGATAAAAAAACACAAATTGCTGCAAAAACACACTATATGCTTTTCTGCAGCTTCTCCATTAAAGTATATTGAACCAAAAAAGCACTGTTTTGCGTGTTAAAAAAAAAAAGTCCCTGACCCTTTCCAAATACGCAGTGGCTGAAAAAAGCATAGATGTGAACGTGTCCCATAGCAAACCATGTTAAATGAACTGTAGTACGTTTCTGCAAAAAAGCACCAAAAACACATAGGTGTGAACCAGGCCTAAGACGTTTAGTAAAATAATGGGGTTAAAAAAAAACTAAAATTAACCCTTTATAGTACAAAAAGAGCAAATTGCTACTGTAAGGGGTTCATTTTTTACTGTGTAACAGTGAAAGTAATATTTACAGTAGCAATTATTTGCTCTTTTTGTACAATAAAGGGCTAACTTTAGTTTTTTAACCCCATTATGTTACTGGCCGATTAATCGATTATGAAAATAGTAATCGATTAATTTCATAATCGATTAGTTGTCGATTAATCTATTAGTTGTTTTGGCCCTATTCTGAGACAAATGTTGATCTGCAGTGCTTCAGCGAAAGAAGCGCCTCTTGCGTATGCCTTTTGATGGGGAACACCTGTTGAGATAATCCCTGACAATTTTATCAAGGAAGTCACTTGTCAGAAAGGTACCCTTTGCCTCAAAAAATAAAAAGTGAAACCACCTTCTCTTGAGCCTAAGAACAGTTCTTTTCATTTCTTCCAGGTCTTGAACACAAAGCCTGGAACTCCATTCTGCCGTTGCAGCAATCTAGTCCCAGTACACTTTGGATGTTTTGGGTCCTAAGCCTGATATCCAGAGGCTACAAGCTGCAATTTTAGTTTCTACCTCCATCCCTTTTCATGTTGTCAGACTTTCCATGTTCTATTGGCAGATCTCCAGGCTGCTCTGGAGCAACTCATCTCACAGAAGGTCATTGCCGTTGTTCTGGAGAAGAGACAGTTCTAAGGTTTCTATTCATTATCCCCAAAACGAAAGGGGGCATCTGCCCTATACAGGATCTGAAGATGTTGAACACCTTCCTCTATGCACAAAAGTTCCATATTAAGTGTTAAGCTGTTGGCTCGCAACAAACCCAATTTGTCACTCTTCCCTTAGTCTTTTCTACTGCAGCTCAGATTTTCTCCAAGGTGCTAGCCCCAGTCCCGAAATCCTTGCCTTGCATCACCCCCTGTGGTGGGATATCTGCTCAATCTTTTACTTGGAGAATTGTTGACTCAAGCTCTGTCACCCAATAGACCAGTGATGGCGAACCTTGGCACTCCAGATGTTTTTGAACTACATTTCCCATGATTCTCATGTACTCTGTAGTGTACTTGAGCATCATGGGAAATGTAGTTCCAAAACATCTGGGGTGCCAAGGTTCGCCATCACTGCAATAGACTGTCCAGACCATGCAGAGATTCGGGTGGAATCTGAATCTCCAGAAGCCGAACCCGGAACCATCTCATTGACTGGAGTATCTGGTTCAGATCCTGGAGACGTCCCTTTCCCAACGTTTTCATCCCTCAGGACAAAGTGGTGGGTCATGGTTTCAGTGTTTTGGAGCCAAGGAAGTCCTTTCTCCCACTTGTCGGAAAGGTCCTTGGGTAAGATACCAGCCTGTTGTAATGGGAAGGAGTTCTGAATGTCCTCTCAGTACAGGGTACTTTGAGGAAGATCATCTATCAATTAATATCCCGGTGAGAGAGATTTGGTTGTCCCTGCAATGGTGGATTTCTCGACTTCAAGGTCATGCGACCTCGATTCAGTCAGACAATGATGCAGCAGGGGGAACCAGAAGTCTTGCAGCATAAAGGGAATATGATCAGATTTTTGCTTGACCATATATTTACATTCTGGACAATTGGCAGGTGATTTCCGCAGGGATTTACATTTGGACTCCGGAGACTAGTCTCTTTAACCAAGGGTGTTTTAAGGGTTGCTGATGCGGGTGGGTGGCACCAGATGTGGAACTTCTGCCTTCCATGTTCAACAGCAAACTGGCCAGATTTGTCTTCAGTTTCTGGGATTATCTAGCTTGTGGATGCTGTGGGATCTGTTCAACCTGATCTACGCCTTTTCATCTCTAACGTTCTTCCTTCTTCCACTCCACAGAATTGCCATGGAGGTCGTTTCAGTGATATCCATTGCACCAAACTAGCCCAGGAAGACAAGGTACTCAGACCTCATTAGATTCCTAGCAGAGTCTCTGTGGGCCCTCCCAATTCATCAGTGTCTTCTGTCCCAAGGATTAATTTGCCCTTAGTGAAGGACTTCAAGCTGGATGTAACACACATTGTTCTTCTGGTGTGTTCTCCAGTGAGTCTGTGGAATCTCTGCCCGATTCTGTCAGTTCTTCAAACACCCCCCTTTGAACCTATTGGGGGTTATTTTCTATCTACCTTAATTGCAAGGTTTCCTATCCTGTTGCTATGCCTTTTGCAAAGAGAGTTTTTGAATTTGCAGCCTTATCCTGTAAGGAACCCTTTCTTGTGTGAGGATAAAGACTGGTTTTCTTCCCAAGGTGATTTCTTCCATCCATCGTAAGAAATTGTCTTACAATCTCTGTTTCTCTCTGAAGGAGATTTCCCTTCGTTGTCTAGGTGTGGTACGCGCTGTTTGAATTTATCACTTAGCTACAGCTTTCTTATGGCTGTCTGTCACTTCTGAGGGTTTCCTCGAAGGGCCTTCTGCTTCCTGTTCTGCCATTGCTAGAAAGATCATTCAAGCCTATTCCCTGTCATTACTGGGCAGCCTGTGTCCTATACTGTACAAATAACAAAATGCTTTTCTTGGGGTTATGTTGGACTGTTCTTAGCGCACTTGTTTGCCAGTGTAATCTGTTAAAGCAGCTGCATAACCCCATGTACCTGACTACTTGCAGTTAAAATTCCTATATTCTTAATCATACAGTGTAGAGGGCACATACTGGGTATTGCCACAAAGACTCTGCTACAGGATTATCGACACCTGGCGAGAATCACAGCAATGGCTCAGGAAACATTTGCTTCCATGCATCCCTTGCTTTGGAGCAGGACCCAATTATAACAAAAATCTCTGTACCCGATTCTAAGTTTGTCTCAGGCATGCATTAAGCGGTCTATTTGATTAAGGTAGATCTCTCTGCAACTATGTGAGAATCTATCAGACAACCAACAGCTTTAATTAAGCGATCACTGTCTAGAGCCCAAAAGCGCCAGGTTTCTTTTCCACCTAGACCTTCTCTGCCTGAGTCAGAAGTGGAGCTACCTTCCTTAGAAGAGGTTGACATGGAAAACTTTGAAGAGGACCCATAAATGGTGTATGAGGAGGCCGCAGAAAATTTCTCACCCACAGCTTCCCGTACACCTGATGCAATATGTTGGTCAATATAGATATACCCACTTCTGCTGTGCGCAAAAGCCTCTTCTAGACCCCCAGATCTCTCCATAAAGAGGTGTCACAGCCCATGTTATGCTATTTTGTTTATCCTTTGTGATAGCAATAAAGTTGATCCAAAAAAAGGCACAGTGTAAAAAAAAAAAAAAAAAGAAAAAACATTTAAATAAAGTAAGTAAATAAAAAAAAGTTTAAAGCACCCCTGCCCCTTCAAGAAAAAAAAAAACCTGCGCGCTTGCCCAAATAATAATTAACGATCACAAGTGGTGCAGCCTATCACTGAAGTGTATTGAAACACCAGTAGAAATCAAAGCTCTAACGCAGCGCAGCCACACTAAATCTACAAAAACAATAACCATGCCCCCTTAAAGAGGAAGTAAACCCTCGTTTACAACTTTAGCACTTGCGACAACTGAAGCAACGGCGCTATATGCCGATGCTTCAGTTGTTTTATGTTGCTCTCGTGCGCATGCGCGTGACGGCATTGCGGCTCTGGCAAATCACAGCGCCGGAGCCGCGATACCCGGAAGTCACTCTGGGAGAACATGTCGGCGGTCGGAGGGGGAGAAGAGGACCGATGCCGGGGCTTCGATCTCAGGTAAGTGATACATAATTAGCTTGTATGCTATGCATACTAGCTAATTATGCCTTTGTCTTGCAGGTTTTTTTTTTTTTTCCGTTTTTTTTAAGAGGGTTTACTTCCTCTTTAAGGATGAGCGTCCCTGGATGAATGCTAGAGATGGCTGAAAGACTACTTCCTACCAGGTGGTAGGAAATAGAGGAGACATTACTGGATGTGGCAGCAGTAGAGGTCCTGGGTATTATAGCTCAATCAACACCAAGTGACGTCATTACCCCTGTTAGATTGTATTTCGGCCATCTCTAGCATTCATCCAGGGACACTCATCCTTAAGGGGGCTATGGTTATTATCATTGATGCCGCATGTGAACTGGTGCACTGGATGTTACAAGTGTACTACATTTGTGAGTAATTTTAATTCTTTTAATAAATTGTAATACCTTTTGATACTGCACCACTATTGTCTCTCCATTTTTTTCATGCATTTATAGTGATTTGGAGTCTCGCCATTTAAGCAATATTACATAATATAAGTGGGTGTGAAGATACCTGTGGAAAATTACCCATTTACTGGGACAAGTGTTTTTAGACCTTACATTTTGTGTTGGTCTAACTTTGAGGTAAGGGGCCACAGAGCGAGGTGGTGGTACACCGTGGTGCAAGATATTGTTTGGAGCACTTTCTTCACACAAGATTATTTTTTATATTTAGTTTTGGAGCACTTTCACCACACAAGATTATTTTAATATATATAACTCTGAGAACAAAGCACAACGGACACGTATTGGGAGATTGTTTGTTTATATATATATATTTTTTTTCATATGTATATTTTCTCACGTGTATGTGGACTATTTATTACTTTCTGGTTTTCAGGCCTAGGCAAATGATGTAATACATCCCAGGAGTCTTCAGGAGGGGAGGAGAGGTTTTCTCAGTTAAGCAAACCCTCCTGCCTGCATGCTTGAGCGAAGGGCACATGTATTCCAGGAAGTAATTGCTACATGAATCATTTGTGGCCACAGCCATAAATGCTAGGGGGTGATTTTCAAACTGATTTCTCAGCAAAATAAAGCATGGACACATGGATGGATGTGTGGCTTTGCTTTGAATATTAAAAATTAATCAAATAGCAGTTTTGTTATTTTTAGTGCTCAGATGCAGTGTAGTTTCGCTTTAAGCCTCAGCTTTGTGGAGCATCCGGTTTATGATTTTCTTACATACAACTGCCTTCTCAGCTGTGCGTCTTGGAAATTCCTTCTGCGTTACCATTGACCTCAGAGTTGCCTTCCTTACCCAGTCAATGAGTTTTAGTTGTCTGCCTTTCATATGCCATATTTCTGTATGCAGCGATGTAAAATTGCTCTAGGAATGTTTAAAGGGTAAGTTCACCTTTACAGAAAATCTGTAAGTTTTCAAAGCTCGCTAGGCTGGAATGTTCTCCTAAAATTTTTTCATAAATATTGTACTATCATCCCAGTTTAGTATACAATAGAAAAATTATTGGAGATTCGGGACTGTCTATGGTACAAACTCAAAAGAAGCAGTTTCATAAAGATATGATAAAATTGCTTGTTTTATTAACATATAAAAAAGAAAAGAGAAAAAAAAAAATACAATATTAGACTCCATGCACAACGGTATATGAGTCATAGGGTTCAAAGGTACTACATACAATTCCTACTAGGACACCTATATTATCATACAATCAAAGTGCATAGGTCATGATACTTGTCCGATCGCTCGACATGTTTCGCTTAAATAGGCTTCATCAGGAGACAAGGATAAAGTATATTTGCAGATGGACGAGGATTTTGGAAATATTTTCGTATTCTATGGTATGTATACAAAACAATATATTGGTTAATGTTATACAGAGCAATTAATAATCATTAAAACATTATATATGCTGCATAGAGTGTGCGGTGGCAGGAATGTCTAGTGAAGTCAATTTACACATGCATGATTCCCTACCTCCAATATCATAGGGGTCATGAACATGGCCAGGCTTCCAAGGATTGGTGCCGATGGTCTCACTGGAACACCCCCCAGGTAGGGATTTGCACAAGGCTATACCCAGCGGACGCCACCAGAACTCGTGGCTGGGGAGTTGTAGGGGGAGAGATTTCCAATAGAGTGTTTATAGGGCCTGTGAGGTACAAAGGTACTTATTAACCACAATTATGTTAAAACAAACTCTAATTATTCGTGAAGTAGGAAAGTAATATGACCGTGCCCAATGTCAGTTGTCAGGCTTTACCTACCTCTACGGAAGCTTGTGAAGATTTGTATTTGTGAGAGGCTTGGAAGCCTGGCCATGTTCATGACCCCTATGATATTGGAGGTAGGGAATCATGCATGTGTAAATTGACTTCACTAGACATTCCTGCCACCGCACACTCTATGCAGCATATATAATGTTTTAATGATTATTAATTGCTCTGTATAACATTAACCAATATATTGTTTTGTATACATACCATAGAATACGAAAATATTTCCAAAATCCTCGTCCATCTGCAAATATACTTTATCCTTGTCTCCTGATGAAGCCTATTTAGGCGAAACATGTCGAGCGATCGGACAAGTATCATGACCTATGCACTTTGATTGTATGATAATATAGGTGTCCTAGTAGGAATTGTATGTAGTACCTTTGAACCCTATGACTCATATACCGTTGTGCATGGAGTCTAATATTGTATTGTTTTTTTCTCTTTTCTTTTTTATATGTTAATAAAACAAGCAATTTTATCATATCTTTATGAAACTGCTTCTTTTGCGTTTGTACCATAGACAGTCCCGAATCTCCAATAATTTTTCTATTAGAAAATCTGTAAGGTGAGCTTACACTGGGCCCCCTCCCCATCCCCCCCGTTTCCTCTGTACCTGAAGCCAGCGATCACCCGCTAGGAGAAATCAGGTCGGCAATTCACCGGTCCGAGATTTGAAATCCTCCTGGCTTAATCTCCTAAACGTACCTCGCAAAAGTGCGTACAGTATAGGAGGCATTCTAGTTCTAAACCCGCCTAGCCTGTCCTGTCAGCGCTGCAGATGAAGGGAGAAAGCCGCAAGGATTTCAAATCCCCGGACTGGTGAAGCGGCGACCCTAGGTCTCCTAGCGGGTGATCGCCACCTTCATGTACAGCAGGACCTTGGGGGGGGGGGGGGCTCCAGTGTAAGTTCACTTTACAGAATTTCTGTAAAGGTGAACTTACACTTTAAAGTTTGGTTTTTTTTTTTGTTTTTTTTCTCCTTATTTGTGCTTCTCCAGACTTGTTTTCATAGTGCCTTGTTCCTCATAAAGCTGGTTGTTTTATATCTTTTGTCTAGCAAGTTCCAGGGCCTTCTAGAAACTGGGTGTATTTGATGTATCTCTTGCACATAGTTGGACTTCATTCTTCCAAATATGTTATTTCTGAGGGCAAAATTGGTTGTAAAATTGCTTATATAGGGGTTTTACATGAAAGGTGGTGATAAATTCTGTGTAGCGTTTTTTCCACCTTGATATTATGAACTGTGTAGATCAGTGACATAGTCTCAACTAAATCTGATTTAATTGTAGGTTGCAATTCCACAAATTCTGAAAAAAGTTAAATGTGGTGTTATACAAAGCACTGTTAATATACTAGTAGTGACAAAATAATCTAATTTTTTTTTTTTTTTTGCTCACAGGCAAAGATGGCTGCAGCGGATGAAAGGAGATTTCAACAGCAGATCATAGCCCAACAAAAGAAAGACTTAACATCGTTCTTAGAAAGTCAGAAAAAGCAGTACAAGATTTGCAAGGAAAAGATTAAAGAGGCATGTGCAGTACTAACCTGACTCTGGGAAGCTTCACCAGAATCTCTAAGAAAAAAAAGTGGTTACTCTCTTCCAGATTTGGTGCCCTAAATCAGCAAGACCGACGGTGTGAAATATCACATATTGAGTTCTTGTGAATTTTCAGCTGTTATAGGCTGCTTCTGTTTGAGGCTTATGTGGTCTCTTTGGGAAAATGTTATATGTAAGCTATTTAGAGTTAAAGTGTTACAATTTGGTTTATTAATATAATAAACATGGTATACTCACCTGATCTGTGCAATGGTTTTGCACAGAGCAGCCCTGAATCTCCTCTTTTGGGGTCCCCCACTGGTGATCTTGGCTCCTCCTTTTCTCTGTGTTCCCTTATAGCAAGCTGCTTGCTATGGGGGTACACAGTGCGTGCTCACTCGTGAGCTGTGTGTGTCTATAGAGCCGCACTCCATAGATACACAGCATGGCTTAACCGTGTCTCTTGTTCTTCACAGCATTTGATTGACAGCAGCAGAAGCCAATGGCTCCTGCTGCCCAAAAGTCCATGTGGAGAGGGGAGAGAAAAGATGCAGCCGTGTACAGTGCTAGGTTGATTTAGGTCTCATGTAATATTTAGGGACGTTGGGGAGGACAGGAATCTGTAAAAGGTTTTTTTTTTTTTTTTTTACCTTCATGCAAATAATGCATTAAGGTAAAAAATAATTTGACTTTAGAAACACTTTAAGAGCAGACACTGAAAAAAGTGCCCGCTGACTCCACCCCTTGCACATGCTCAGTTGCGCCTACTGTCTGCGCTTAATTAAATTGTGCACTGGTTTCTAAGCAATCACACAACTGCAGGGGTTTTCATTTGCTTTGCAACCAGTGCAGAATGTAATTTTGAGCCGATAGTGGGTGCTACTGACCATATGCATGGAGGAGTCCGCTGTCACTTTTTTCAGTGAGCCTTTTTCTGAATCCATGACATATTAACTAGTTACAGATAAACTTCCTGCTATCGTGCATATCCCACCCTCCTGCAATATGTTTTTTTTACCTTATGATCAGTTATTGCTGAGCTGGGAAATATATGGGAATGATTGACACTTCAGAAATAGGTGTTCCTTTTATTTAGTATTGATTTGTTTGCATGCACTGAAGATGGGGGTGGTTTGTGTTTTGGGGGAATTTATCTTCTTGGTTTCTGGAACTCTTTGACAGAGGCAGGAGTGTTTTAGGTTTTGTCACTTTTTGCCTGAAGAAAGCGCTGATTAGAGCTCCAAAACGTTGCACTGCTTGTTATTGGACTAATAAATTGCTCACTTTTTAGCATGTGCTTCTGATCCCTACGATTTCTGGAATAAGAACAACGGCATCATTGTGCATCAATGCAGCACTCAGTTAGAAGGTTGAGAATCTATTTGAAGTGCATCAGACTTTTCTGAATTCATGCTGTCTGCAGCATTCTCATATGACTGATTCTTAGAGCTATAAGAAAGTGGGTTGAATCAAGCAGATTGCCATCCAGTCTGGAAGAGGAACTGTGCCAAATTATTTTCAAATGAGCAAGAGAGTCTAAAGCCAGCCTTATATGGATCGAGGTTCAGCAGGGACCAGCCAAGATTCGATCCATTATTGGGCAGGCTAATTGTACTGAGGTTGATCCATCGATCAACTTTGTTACAACCAGCCTGTCAGATTTTTTTTACATGCAATAGCTGCTAGCAGTAATCATTGCGTTCTTCTGGCCGGAGGGCTCCGAGTCTCGCTTCACTGACAGAACACCATAGGGCTGCGGGAGGCATTTCCTCATCAACACTGACTGTGTTGATGGGGGAATCGAGCGATTTTCTTTCCTTCCACTTGTGGTGGAAGAAAATCAAATCAAATCATCTATGGGCTGCTTAAGATTATCAAAAAACATCCATGTGAAATCGAGCAATGTTTCAGATTTTGAGCATCCTTTGTGGTAATTACGCTATCTTATCTTATATAAAACAGAGGGCAAAGTATTCATAGACCTGGCCTATTTGACAAAAACAGATTTTTCTGAATCTGTCATGGTTCCTCAGATAGCGAACAGCCTCAATCAACCCCCTTTGCCCAGGGCTTTAAAAATGGCACACCTTTTCTCCTCCCATTTCTCTACTGGAGTCAAATCCTGATATGTCTGCCCTAGACAAGGCAGACACAGAAAGGGAGGAATGAGGACATTGAGGCAGCATTGGAGGAACCTGCCGAACATTTGCTTGCTAATGTGGAACACCTCACTGCTGCCATCCACAAAAGCCTTGGCGTTGTAATGCAACTTTATACTCCTCCTCTGGGTACAAAGAGTCATGCAAAAACTTTCAAAACATTCCTGTTAATGAACAGATGATGTGCAATCTATGATGATTGGGTCACTCCAGAAAGGATTTTTACACCTCCCAAAATATTTTTCAGACTCTAGCCAGTGGAAAATAAAGTTCCAAAAGAAGTGAACTGTCCCTGTAGTTGGTCCTGACATCTCAGTTTTAAACATCTTACTGTTCCTATGAAAGGTTTTCCCTCTTTCAAAGATCCTGTAGATAGACACCCTGGCAGCCAGCTCTTACTGCAATTTCAGTATGTCAGACTGCAGCTAACTGGACAAAGGCCATGAACAACCAAAATGACCCTTTTTTCCAGGTCTATACTTTAACAGTGCAATTACAGCAAGGAATGGGGGGGGGGGGTGTCTGTTATAGTTTCGTTATTTCTGGTTCACAGACATCCCAGACCTGTGGCTTCAATTGGTGGTTTCAAAGGGTTACAAAATATAGTTCAAAACCGTTCAGATTTGCAGAATGCCCTGAACCATCTATTGTCTCAGGGAGTAGTTGTGCCATTACCTCCACAAGACAGGTTCAAAGGATTTAATTCATACCTGTTTATGGTACAAATATGTAACAAATGCCTTCAAATTCCAAAAATCTGCAAGGTTGGTAATTTGCTATCATGAGACCAGGGGCCATCCAAGGTGCCTATCTGTATATGCTTTGCAGAAGCCAACAATAATTTTCAGTTTGTCGCACTGCCCTTTGGCCTATCTTCCGCTTTCAGAGTATTCGCAAAGATCCCAGCACCTCATCTTGCCCTTCTCAAACCTCAGGCATCCAGGCCACAGACTATCTAGTCGGCCTTCTCCTAAATGATTAATCTCCCATCTAACTGTCAGCAAAGGTCCACAGGACAATTCAGATGCTCCAGACTTACGGTTGTGTGATCAATTTAAAAAAAAAAAACTGCTTTCCAGAGTTCTCTTCACCTGGAGTACTTGGGTCTGGTCCTGGACACACCCTGAGCAAAGGTTTTTCTTTCCAAAAAAGAAAATTCTTTGTCTCAGAACCCACGCTTGGGAATTAAGATCAAAGTGACATCCTACAATGAAATTCTTCATGTGAGTTCCAGACCTCATGGTAACCTCCTTTTGGCACTATACCATTTGCCCATTTTCATTCAAGAGCTATACTCTACAACATCTTGTCAACCTGGAACTGGTATACTCCTTATCCTGACATACCCATGCTCTTGTTCAGCCATCAAGGGACTCCTTATGTTGGTGGAAAAATAAGGAGGCATTCTCCCTCCCTATCACTAGTGATAGTGAGAACAAATAATGATGTCCATCTTTCAGGCTGGGGAGAAGTGTTCCAATCCCTCAGGGTCCAGGAAACATGGTCACCAGTGGAAACCAAGCTCCCCATTAACATTCTGGAGCACAGAGTAGCCTGGCCGCTGATTGGTTACAGTGGCGGCACCTGAAGTCATGCAGCCTTGAAGAAGCAAGCCAAATAATCTCTTGGATGGAAACACACTGTCCCATGATTACTGTAAGCCTAGGTGTGGAAAGCAGACTACCTCAACCAACACTGCTTGGCTCAAGAGGAATGGGCCTTTTACCCAGATATCTTCAATCTGATATGTCAAAAATGGCGCAATCTGAATGTAGACATCTTAGTCGTTAAAATCAACAACAAACTTCCTCTGTTATAGCCAGGACCATTGATCCTCTAGCCCTAACCCCAGATGCCTTGATAATTCCCTGTTCTCAGTTTAGACTAGCCTACACCCTCCAGTATGAATTATGTCTCGTCTGCTCAAAAAGATAAGGCAAGAGAGGAAACTGGTGATTCAAATTGCACCTAACTGGCCCAGAGTCTTCTTGCAGATGATCCCTGGCTGTTTCCCAACAGGCAAGATCTGCTATCTCAAGGCCCTCTATTCTAACCTTGCTTCACAGTCTGACTATAACAGCATGGCTATTGAAGCATGGGTCTTAAAATATAGAGGGTCTCTGAGTCTGTTATTCCTACCTTGCTAATGGCAAGAAAAACCACATTCAGGAAGATCTACTACCATACCCGGAAATCCTTATTTGCCTGGTGTGAACACAGGCACATCAAGCCCAGAATATACTTTATGCCTCACATTCTGGCCTTTCTATAATCCGGTCTTGACCAGAACTTAGACTTAAGCACTCTAAAGGGAGAGGTCCCAGCCTTGTCCATGATCTTTACCAGGCCTCTTTTTTTTGTGTATCATGCATTAGCCCCCTGTGCTACCTTGCCCTTCAGACACCACGCTTTGAAACCCACCAGGGATAATCCCTTGGAAGATCTCACTGGCAAAGTAGCCTTTTTGGTTACTAGCACATCTGTCATACGTGTGTCTGATTTGGTGGCTTTCTCCTGTAAGGAGCTGTTCCTCATACTTCACAAAGACAAAGTTGTCTTATGCCCCAAGACCATCATTTCTTCCCAAGGTGGTATCAGTCTTCCACCTCAACAGCGACATAGTCCGACCATCTTTATGACCCGCTCCAAAGCATCCAAAGGAAATCTCTCATTATTGTCTGGACCTGGTCAATGCCAATTTAATCTACCTCAAAGCTACACCTTCAATTAAACAGGAGGATTCCCTATTTGTCATGTCCTCAGGACCTTGCAAGGGACTTCCTGCTTCACAGTCCACCATCACAAGATGGGTAAGAAATCTTATTGTTAGAGCTTGCACTCCTGCTGTGCTTTCACTCACCCATTTTGCTAAATCGATGAGAGCTTCCTGGGTATTTTGGCACCAGGCCCCTGTAGCCCGGCTGGGTATGGATTCCACCTGGTCCTCTGTTCATACTTTATTAAAGTTCTACCAGATGGATGTCCAATCTACTGCAAATGCATCTTTCCGCTGCAAAGTTCTTGCCCTTCTCATTCATTGATTTGGGCTGTCCTATGGTCTAGGAATACTTTGCCTGTGTCCTGTACTGTATGATTAGGATAGTAGTAATTTTGATTTATCTGTAAACACTTCATCTTAAAGTACAGTACAGGGCTGCATTGCTTGCTACAATTGAGGACTCTAAGCGGTGTCTGGTTAAGGGGAGGTGCCCTTAGGAAAGTGTCTCTAAAAGCTTGCCAATGTCTAATCATCAGAAGGTATAAGCCTTATAACCCAGGGTCTATGAATCATTTTCCAGTTTGTTTTACTGTACTCCTAAGATATGGAATTTACAGGTAAGTCAAAATTCCTCTTATTTCTTCTCTCCTAGAAGAGCGAAAAAAGTGTCTCCAATGGTCAGAGATGCTTGTTATTTCTGAAGGAGATTTTGCCGCTTATGTCAATGGTACCAATGCCTCACTCTCCTATGTGGAAGATTGACTGATGGAAATACTTAAGGATCCATCATTATCGTAGCAGTTCATTTTAGGCCTGATCTATTTAGGTGAATGCAGTATACAGTTGGGGACCTTTTTAGACTTGTGGTTGGCGGGGGAGGAGGCGTAAGATGTTATGAACTGGTGGTTGCGATACATTTTTAGTGTCCTTTTTAGCTCCAAAGGCAGCAAACTCAGGTGTTTACATTCCACAGTTCAATGCTTTGCTTTTCCCCTGCAACAAAAACTGTTGCTCCTCATTTAAGTGAATGGAGAAGTACCACAAACACTATGCAACCATATGCAATGCACACAGTTGCACCACATTGGTGCAGGAATTAGTGTTAAAGCAGGTGGTGAGGAGATTAAACTTGGCCTTATTGATAAGGCTGGTGATTAGTGTGCAGAACTATAAAGCTGCAGATATCAGCATTGTTTTTGCCTAAAAGATATTAGCCTCTATACACAGGCAGAAAATTATTTCATGTTCAGTGTACACTCCAGTGTCAGTAACATAACATTGCGTCTATTTTTTAATCAACCCAATACATTAAAATTCACAGAACAAATGCAATAAATTACTAATTAAAGGCAACATGCCCACATTCAATTGTGTGATCTCTGTACCCCACATACTTCTTGGCTACCTATTCAGTTTACAGATATTGTAATAGTTGGGGAGTTTTGTCTCAAATACTCTTTTGTTTGCAGTTGGCTAGGGATTACCTGATCCACATTCAAGCATATTAAGCCGTTTTGAGTGACATGAGGTCTTTATGATTGCTCCATAGATAAAAGCATGCACATAGCCATAGATGCATGTTTAGCCATGAGCCAGCTGGTACATATCTCACCTACATATCCAACAACCCTTTTTTATCTGTAAACAGCACAATAATTCAAGGCGTTGTATAATGCCTGTTAGCATAATACATATAGAATGTACATAACCAAGCAGGTAATTATGTGAGAAATTCCTCACTCCCGAGGTTCTGGAGAGATTCTGTTACAGAAGAGCCCCTTGTGGCGTATGGGTCACTGTTAAAGATTAGTGATTTTGAAGATGGTTTTGTGTGCTCATGTATCATCGTCATGCTAATGTGGTAGACTGGGTTCTATTTAAATCCTCTGCACTTGGACAGTACTGATCTTTAATCAGTAAGGTAGTATAAAAGTTCTTTCCTCATAGCATCCCTGCTACCTGATGTGCAGTATCCTAAGGCGAGAGTGATGACTGGAGTAAATGGAATCTGCACTATTGAATCAGTTATATATTAATATTGCTGGAAGATGGGTTAATAACTCCTGGGTATTTTACCTATGTCCAGAGCACCTTTGTTTATGGGCATCTATATTTATGTATACAAAACCCCCAAACACAATCTGTACCCCTTTACCAATCCACAATATAAGGATTATAGTATTCATGTTCTTTCCCCATTACATTTTAATATTATAACATACTGGCCTTAACTGGTGGTTTTCTGCATCCAGGAAATGAATGAGGATCATAGCACGCCCAAGAAAGAAAAACAGGAACGCATATCAAAGCATAAAGAGAACCTCCAGCACACTCAGGCTGAGGAAGAAGCTCAACTCCTTAGCCAACAGAGACTGTACTATGAGAAAAACTGCCGACTCTTCAAGAGGAAGATAATGATCAAAAGGCATGAAGTTGAGCAGCAGCACATCCGTGAGGTATTATTTTGCTTTCAATTTAATGCATTTCTGCATATTTCTCAGTAGACTTAATGTTAATAACTTGATTACATTTTCTTAAGACTGGTCTGTACATTGATGCTTATATAAGCTGGATACCTATTCAGTTTTGACTTTTCCAAAGATTAAAATTGTTCTGCTAGCATCTTAGACTGGTTGTATCTGTTAGCATATTTATCGAATGATGCCTTTGCAATAATGGTGCACCACATGAACTGGATATAGTATATGCAATTTTAGAAGTCTGCAGTAGTCAAAATTGATAAACTGCAATGTGCTACCAGAGGATAAATCATGAAGTGGCCTATAGCTTACGTCAAAGGCCACAAGTACATTCCCAACCTTTCCCCTGCAGGTTACCTGATTTGTATGTGACCTTATTGGCTTCTGTGCCATCACCCACAGAGACTTTGTCCGAATCTAAATCACTTAAGTCTTTGATGAGCTTGTTCAGCGCTTCCAAATAAAGGCCCCACTCCCCAAAGGGCCCCATTCACATGTAAGCATTTTAAAGCTCCAAAATGCTCAACATACAAATCATATACCATTCACATATAAGCACTCAGATGCCTGAAGCTTAAAAAGTTACAGGAGTTACTTTTGAGGTAGATTTAGGCATTTTTGGCCCCATAGACTTCAATGGGAACACCTCAAACTACATGAATCGAGCTTTTTTTTCCCCAGGTGTGTGTCAGACATTTTTGAGTCTGTAAGAACTGGTTTCCTCCCCCTTAGTTTCAATGCATATGTAAAATGCTTAAAATTTTCTTCTAAAATGCTCAAATGCATATGAAAAAAAATGCTCAAAAACTCCTGAAAGTTGCCTTGCTCGGATGTGAATTCAGCCTTAGAGACTGTTTTGGCTCTTATCAATGTGGTGCAGTTCACTCTGAAACTAGAGCCTCTACCGGTGCCGTATCCAGCCTTGGTTCCCTAAGGCCACATTCAGGCTTGGCATTTCTGTAACGAATGAGAGAGCACGCAGGAAATGTATGTTTTGCAACGTGTTTTGAAAACGCGCGGCAAATGTGTTAACTGTTAATGGTAACCTAAACGCAGTTAGAAGACACGCGTTTTGTCATGCTACAAATGCACAACGTTCCGTGCCCCAAAAAATTCTGGAGCTTCTTTGCCATACTTGCCGCAAGTAGGGCTGCTCTATGCGCTACGTGAACTGTGAATGGGGCCTAAAAGAGATGATGAACCCCTATATAAGCCCACTGAAATGACTAGCCTTAGGTGATGCATTAAAATCTCCTCCTAGTTTCCTAACCTTGTACCTGTTTATCTGCAGCCTTCTCTCCTCCACAGCATTCCAAAATACTCAGTTTAGATGATTTTTCTCGGCTTCTGGTAGGTAGAGGGTGGGGATCTAATGTTGCATAGCACAGGCCCCTGGCACTCTACACAGTTTCACTGGGAAACATGCACATCTGAGGCTCTCATTTCTCCTGGTGTGTGCTTGGGGAGGAGGAGGGGGGGTGTCTTCAAACCCAGAATGTGTGCATGGAATTTACCAGGTATGTCATTACCTCCTTTCACTAAGGAGACTTTCTGCCTTTTGTGAACATCAAGGGCGTATACATGCTATGTCCCATCTTCCCACACATGGTTTCTTATGGTTCGATGTGGGGCCCTTACATTATTTGTGGCCCTGCCATTTAACTTCAGTTGCACCACTGTGAAGTACTTAGAGGACTTCCCTGTTGGGGGAGCAGTCAGTGTTGACTTTGTTCATTAAAATTAGAAGAAAAGAGGTTTAACCATAAACTACATAGAGGGTTCTTTACTGTAATGCCGTGTACACACAACCAGACTTTCCTGGCAAACTAGGTCCGACGGTCTTCCCGGCGGACTTTTGGCGGAGTTCCGACGGACTTTCAAAACGAACGGACTAAGTCCGTTCGAAAGTCCGTTAGTTTTGAACGTGATGACGTAAACGGGACTAAAAAAGGAAGTTCAATAGCCGGTAGCCAATAGCTTCCCTTGCGTCATATTTGGTCCGTCGGACCAACACAGAGACGAACGGTTTTCACGATTTTAGTCCGCCGGAATTGAGTCCGTCGGATAGATTTGAAACATGTTCTATTCCTAGGTCCGTCTGATTTTTTTCACCGAAATTATCGGATTAGCCCACACATGATCGGATTGTCCGGCGGACTAATCCCTTCGGGCCTAGTCTCCTGAAAAGTCTGGTCGTGTGTACAAGGCATAAGAGTGGCAAGGATGTGAAATTCCCTTCCACAGGCGGTGGTCTCAGCGGGGGGCATCGATACTTTCAAAAGACTATTGGATAAACACCTGAACAACCACAACATACAGGGATATACAAGGTAATACTGACATATAATCACACACGCATAGGTTGGACTTGATGGACTTGTCTTCTTTTCAACCTCACCTACTATGTAACTATGTAACTTTAGTCTTGGGTGTTGGATGTATCCTTAACCATCAGAAATCGTCGCCGGAAAATTATTTTTATGTTTGGATTATCTGGGTCTATTCTTAGGCCAGAAAGTTTCTTCCGCATGGGGAAATTTCAGACTCTCCAATCTAAGATTTGAGCTTTCCAGTCAAGAAGACGTCCAACTCTCCACTTTTGCATGCGAGTCTTGGGCCTGATGGTAGCCTCCTTGAGGCCAGTCCCATTTTGCCCAATTTCACTCCAGACATCTACAACAAAACGAGAGCCAGGTCTCACTCTTCTCCTTTTGTTCTGTTACAGAGAACAGTTGGCTTTCCACTCCTTGATTAAGACCTTTATACAGGAAGTCTCCCATGTAGCTCCCCCTGTTCGTTCCCTTGTGACTCCATGTGATTTGAATTTAGTTCTCTCTGCACTTTAGAAACTGTTTTAACCTGTTAGAGACATTCCACTCTCACACACAGAGTGGTGTGCCTTGTAGCAAAACAAAGCAAATTATGTAACTAGCAGCTTTATCCTACAGGCAACCCTTGTTTTCTATAGGGACATGTTGGTGAGGCACAGGAGTTCTTTCTTGCTTAAGGTAGTCTTTCTGGGTCCATCTCTTTTGTCTGCGTCCATTTCACTAAAATTTAAGTTTCCCACCATTGTCTGTCTGGATTTGGTTTGGGGCTTTGTGAGTCTCCTTGCCATGGCTTTTTTAGGAAGACTGGTTCTCTTTTTGTTATCTCAAATAGACCCTGTAAGGGTGCACTGGCTTATTGATACACCGTATCAAGGTGGCTTATGCAGACCATCACCCAAGCTTATGGTTTCAATGATAGGATTCCTCTTTTCTTTTGTGAAGGCACACTCTACTAGATCTATGATTGTCTCTTGGGCTTTTCTGGAACAAGCAAAAGGCTGCCACCTGGTCTTCTCTTCATATATTCTCTAAGTTCTACTCTTCTCTTCATATATTCTCGTAAGTTCTACAAGGTGAATGTTACAGGCTCATCTGAAGCCAGTAAGGTTCTTCTGTTAAGGGACTCAGGTTCTAAAATTAAGAGGGCTTATCCTGGGCTGGTCAACAATTTATTCCCCCCTCCAACTCCCCGCCCCCAATGTTCAGTCCTCCCATAGGCGCCAATATAACTCACACTTCTGTGTCCTTTGTTGGACGCCAACACTTTACTGGCAAGTCAAAATTACATTGTTCTGAGGCACATCTTTTAGTGGTTTTACATTGAATGATAGTATTTTGACTTGATAGTCAAATCCTTCTCTTGGAAGTCCAACGAAGGGACAAAGAAGTTTGCCAGTTTTGGAAAAAGATGCTGGAAAGCTAAAACCCCACACTGTCTCTTTATAGCGCTCTGACACGAAGTACAAAAAATCTTTACTCGACTGTCCTCTGGTACACTCACTCACAGTGGCTGTGATTTTGTATTTTGATGAAATGTGGGCGGTTGGGTTTTTAGAAGGTTAAGGGCTTTAGAGAATGCACTACACATCCTCCAACAGCAGGACTTTTATAGCAAAACTCCAGCCAAAGATCTGTATAAATGCTTAAAGAAAAAAAAAAAAGAACCTTTTGTAATGATGTGTAAAATGTTCACATTGTCTGTGTCTACGCATTCGTTTTCCAGATACTACTGACAGCGCCAAACTCCGATGCTGTGAGTGGTGAGAGCTGCAGCTCTCATACAGTGAAGCGATTCTTTAGTTTACTCACCCTTTCCTCCCCCTTGTCCATTCACAGAATACAAAGTGTTTTGTGATGGATAATGGGAGAGGAAAGCGGTAGCAGACAGGATCACTTCACTGTATGAGAGGCACAGGTCTCGTATCCCCAGTGTCTGAAGTCCAGCACTGACCACAGTATCTGGCACACCTACATACAAATTCTATATGGGGGAGCAGAGCGGAATTCCCTAAAGATAGGAGAAGCCAATGAGTGATTCAGCCCACCAGCACCTATTTACACCTCATGCTAAAAAGCTGTAGCTGTAGAATGAGTTTGCAGCGTTTTTGCAGTAACGTTTTTCATCATTTTTATTTTTTTTAGCAAAACTATACTCCCACTAAAGCTTATCGCTCAACAAGCTCTTAAACGCTGAATAGCCATGTTTTTCAGTGTTTTTGAGCTTTTTTCAGAATTGGAGCATTTTTACAGCTGAAAAAGTCCTCTCAAAACCTACTAGTTATGGATTTTTTTTTTCAGCCAGAAAATGCCCCTGCCAAAAAACGCTGATAAAAGCTTGTGTGCATGGACACATAGGATAACATGCTGGGGAGTTTACTGACTGCAGAAACAACTCCTAAAGCCAAAAACAGCAACTGTAAAAACGTCCAGTGTGCATGAGGCCTAACACAGTTTGCCCTATTTATAGAAATTTTGTGAAAAAAAATGAACACTGCTTTCTTAGGATGTTTTTTATTTTTTAACAAACTAAATACAGTTCGGATACGTTTATCCTGTTACAAATGCTAACAGTAATGTGAGCGCTAGCATACCATTTTTATGTTAATTAAACATTAACCACACTTTCTTTCTCTTAGGAGCTCAATAAAAAGAGAACCCAGAAAGAAATGGAGCATGCCATGTTAATCCGGCACGACGAGTCCACTCGAGAGCTGGAGTACCGGCAGCTGCATATGTTGCAAAAGCTTCGGATGGACCTTATACGTCTGCAGCACCAGACTGAACTGGAAAACCAGTTGGAATACAACAAGCGCAGGGAAAGGGAGTTGCACCGGAAACATGTAATGGAACTCCGGCAGCAACCCAAAAATCTCAAGGTGAGTATCCTGTGTAAACTCAATGAAGGCTTTGTACAATGTGAGCAATAGGGTAAATCGAATTAGCCCTCCTATATAGGACTCACACGTACAGATCACCTGCAATGTACACATGAATTTAATATGACCTTCACGCAAGGAGAACACAAAGTAATACAGCTGCATTGCTGCACACAAAGCTGCCTTATATGTACAATATTATATGCATAAATAAAATGCCAACCACAAAACCCATTTCTGCTTTTTCTGACTGAATAGAAAGGTTATCACCTGTAGCATGCATGATGGGCAAAGCTAGATGCCAATATTTCTTCTGACGAATGGAACACAAGTTCATAGCTGTGCACATCTGTAGTCATTTCTAGGCTGCATTTTTACAGAGTAGTCTTCATTCCCCTTTACCCCCTACCTAGTGAACAATGTAGGCATCTGTAACCCACCCAGGTTGACTGTAATACCGTCACAGTTATTTGTATCTACTGAAAGCTAAACTCCATAAAAACGGAACTAATACAGGAGGTGTGTTACTGGCCAGATCACCTGGTAAAGCATAAGGAAAAAAAGCCAAAGAAAAGAAAACTGGCATCTAGTGATTGGTAGGCTGCAATACAATACATTTTTGGTTTTGGGTTTAATACCGCTTTAAAGCTGATCAAAACACATTTAAACAAATGCATTGTTAAAAGCATACCTACAATTCCCTGTCTATCATTCTTATTTTACTTGCTCATATGGATAGTATTTTTACATTTGGGATTTGGGTTTACCATTGCATAGTTCTAATATTCCTCCTAAAACAACTTGGCTACCCAGAGGAGATTCTTATTTCTTTGGTGTGATGCTCTTTTTGAATTTCACCTGTATTTTTTTGGTCTAATAACCCCACTAGAAAGCGTATTCTAATATAGAGGATTCTAATGTATGTAACATTGGAGGCGTAAGATTTCACTGTGCTGTTGCATGTCATGGGTGGCCTGAAGATCCAGTTTTAAAGTGTTACTAAACCCAGGACTCTGCATTCACTATATCTGGTCTCCCACAGTATGTCTTTTCTCATCAGCAGTATATAGCAGTCTTGTGACTTCTATTAGTGTCTGGCCGAGCACTGGTTAAAGTTTGTAGGAGTGATCATTCTCCTCTGAATGCCCTGTGAGACTGCATGACCCCTGACCCTCTGTCTGGACAGTGCTGGTTGGCCCTGTGCTGTTCACATGCACCAGCCCAAAAAAAAAAAGTGTGCCTCCAAGGCTCTGTACTATCAGCAGATGGATTGGAGACAGTAAAAGAAAGAGGTTTAGAGAAGACAGGATCAAGCAGTTTGTTTACACAATGCAGAGGATTAACCCCTTATGTTCCACAGTGAGAATAACCAGCATTATTTACTGCATATACAGATTGGTTTTATGATCGTGGGTTTTTAATAAGTCTAGATAAAGTATAGGGATGAACAGAGTGCACAGATACATACAATGACATGATAATTTCTTTTTTATGAAGGTGATGGAAATGCAGATAAAGAAACAGTTCCAAGACACATGCAAAGTGCAGACCAAGCAGTACAAGGCCCTGAAGAATCACCAGCTGGAGGTATCCCCAAAGTGTGAGCACAAGACAATACTCAAGTCCCTGAAGGATGAGCAGACACGCAAACTGGCCATACTTGCTGAACAGTATGAGCAAAGCATCAATGAGATGATGGCTTCACAGGCGGTAAGCAGAATCTAGATGTTCTCATCAGTGTTGTTTTTATTTTTTTTATAGAATAGTAGAATGTTTAGTTGCAGCAGGCAGGTGAAGGGCTCGCTAAGTATAAAGGCTTACCTTTTTTCAGATGACTTTTTGTAGTTCGCTAGTTTTGGCACCACGTGATCCTCTTGGTTGTCAAGAGGCAAAGGTAATGAACTCATAAGTGTCCTCTTTTTGTGGATTTCAACTGGACGATATATCCAGGACACAAATAAAATGTATAGCCCGTGGTTTAAAATATTAATTTGTTAAAATTGACAGCAAGATTGACTTTTAGCTTAAATGTAACAGACCTCACTTTAAAAAAAAGATAGAATTTGGTGCTTTTAAAGTAAAAAATAAGTTAATGAGAGATTTGTACCGTATTTATCGGCGTATAACACGCACATTCATTTCAAGAGGGAAGATTCAGGAAAAAAAAATTAAATTTGAAATAAGGAACTTTAAAGCAATATAAGGGTCAGTGCCCATCTGCAGCCTCACCATTGCCATCAATGCAGCCTCACAAGTGCCATCAATGCAGCCTCATCAGTCCACATCAATGCAGCCTCACCATTGCCATCAATGCAGCAGCCTCACCATTGCCCTCAATGCAGCCCCCCTCCCTGTCCCCTACAAGGCATCTAAAATTGAAGTATTGGCGTATAACACGCACATGCTATTTGCACCCGATTTTCATGGTGAAAAGGTGAGTGTTATACGCCAATAAATACAGTAATTAATAGGGTAAAAATTGAAGCAGGAAACCATATACAGTACATGGCTTTTTTGAGGGCTTGACTTTTTGTTTTATTTTTTTTTTATTTTTTTTTTATTTTTTTTTTCCACTGTAGGTATAGGGGTTCATTTATGCCTCTGTCTTTGCAGGAAAGTATGTTAACAGATAATGGTAGAAAATGTATATTTAAATTAACATTTAAGATCACATTTGATACCTGTTGCTGAAGCTATGCAAAAAATGTATGTAGGAACAAACGGAGAACTGCACACTCCATTTTCCTCTATAAAGCTTTAGTGTGCAAACAATACAGAGCCATTTCACCCATTCTATCCTCTGTTTCGACCCCTTCAAGGGCTTGATTGTAGTGTTAAAAGAAATAGTCACCTCAAAGGCACTCCAATAGTTATTGAAAGGATACTTTCAGCATTCGTAGCACAACCAACATTAATTTGCTAACATATTGTTGCTCCCCTTCCTGGAAGGGCCACCGCCTATAAAACCCACCGTTTTTATTCATCTTGATGGAAAAAGCTAATTATATTAAAATCTACATCTTAAACGCCAATACTGGGTACAGTGGATATTAAAAGTCTACACACCCCCGTTAAAATATCAGGTTTCTGTGATGTAAATAAATAAGACGAAGATAAATCATTTCAGAACTTTTTTCGCCTTTAATGTGACCTATAAACTGTACAACTCAGTTGAACAACAAACTGAAATCTTTAAGGTGGAGAGAAGTAAAAATAAAAATAAATTAATAATATTGTTGCCTAAGTGTGCAGACCCTTAAACTAATACTTTGTTAAAGCACCTTTTGATTTTATTACAGCACTCAGTCCTTTTGTGTAGGAGTCTATCAGCATGGCACATCTAGACTTGGCAATATTTGCCCACTCTTCTTTGCAAAAACACTCCAAATCTGTCCGATTGCGAGAGCATCTCCTGTGCACAGCCCTCTTCAGATCACCCCACAGATTTTCAATCAGATTCAGGTCTGGGCTCTGGCTGGGCCATTCTAAAACCTTAATCTTCTTCTGGTGAAGCCATTCCTTTGTGGATTTGGATGTATGCTTTGGGTTGTTGTCATGCTGAAAGATGAATTTCCCCTTCATGTTCAGCTTTCTAGCAGAAGCCTGAAGGTTTTGTGCCAGTATTGACTGTTTTTTGAAGCTGTTCATAATTCCCTCTATCTTGAAAAGGCCCCTGTGCCAACTGAAGAAAAACGGCCCCAAAGCATGATGCTGCCACCACCGTTCTTCGCTATGGGTTTGGTGTTCTTTTGGTGTTGTGCAGTGTTGTTTTTGCACCAAACATATCCAGCCACTCTACCCCATAGCCCAGACATATTAAGAATACGGGGGATTGTTGTCACATGTGCCACACACCCAGTACTTGCCAGATATTCCTGCATCTCCTTTAATGTTACTGTAGGCCTCTTGGCAGCCTCCCTGACCATTTTTTTCATCAATTTTGGAGGGTCGTCCAGTTGGTGATGTCACTGTTGTGCCATATTTGCTCCACTTGATGATGACTGTCTTTATTGTGTTCCATGATATATCTAATGCCTTGGAAATTCTTTTGTACCCTTCTCCTGACTGATACCTTTTAACAATGATATTCCTCTGATGCTTTGGAAGTTTTCTGTGGACCATGACTTTTGCTGTAGGATGCGACTGAGAAAATGTCAGGAAAGACCTACTAGAACAGCTGAGCTTTATTTGGGGTTAATCAGAGGCACTTTAAATGATGGCAAGTTCGTACAGACTCCTATTTAATATGTGTTTGAATGTGATTGCTTAATTCTGAACACAGCTATTGGCAGTATACAGTATTGGCGTTTTAATATGTAGATTTTTATCTAATTTGCTTTTTCCAGTTATAAGAGGGTGTGCACACTTATGCAACCACATTCTTTTATTTATTTATTCCCCATTATTTAGTCACATTAAAGGTGGAAAAGTTCTGAAATGATTTATCTTCCTCTCATTTTTACAGGGGTGTGTAGACTTTTTATATCCACTGTATACTATCCAGGGTAAAAATTCGTTATACCTTTAATATTTAATAATGCATTGGGTACTAAACTAACTTCGTCCATTGTTCCCATCCATCTGCCCCTTTTTCTATCCCATTCTCACCTCCTTCCTACTGCTTCCCTTTTATGCTCATCTTTTCTATCACATTTTTCCCTTCCTTCATTGTTTCCCTCCTCCACTGATTTTATGAGATAAATAAAGATTGTTTTCTGTGTGTGGGGTGGGGTGCTTCAAGCTGGCATAATCCACGAAAATGTGTCAATATATGAACATTGGTTATGCTAATAACATGCATGAGAACTGAATCCCTTTGTTGGAGTGTCTTTATGCTGTGTTATAGTATTCGGATTTCCCCCTTGCACCCCAATTCATATAACTCTACAATTAAGCCATTGTAGGTGGAAAAATTAATCATAGGAGGGGAGGAGTGGCGTGTCTTTGCAAAGGGTAGTTGACAGAGCCCAAAGTTTTTGAATGTAAAGAATGTATTTTGCAATATCAGATATAACTTGGAGATAACTTGGAGATCCATTTTATGCCTTTTAAGCCACATCCTCTACAAAAAGGAAAATTTCTTAACATTCTGAAGTGTTCTTAGGACCTTTATGGGATTGATTTACTAAAACTGGAAAGTGCAAAATCTGGTGCAGCTCTGCATAGAAACCAATCAGCTTCCAGGTTTTTTTTGTCAAAGCTTAATTGAACAAGCTGAAGTTAGAAGCTGATTGGCTACCATGCACAGCTGCACCAGTATTTGCACTCTTCAGTTTTAGTAAATCAACCCCTATATTTCTAAATCTTGATTAGTGTCAGCAGTTATTCACACAATGTGCATCGCTAAATGTAAAAGTCAAACACTTTGACTGCAAAATTGAAGGGAGTGTTGCATACATTCTCAGCAGCTGTAACCCCTAAAAGATGACATATGGGTGCAGCACTTTTATCTCTAGCCTGAGCGAATCCTGAAGGATGCCATTTTTAATGTTGTGAGGTCTTAATATAATGTATGCTTTTATTGTAAAAACTAGATCAGCGTTTCTTGACTACCAGTCTTGATTTTATGTATTTGGATAGTCAAAGTTTCAGTTGTGGATTAAGGATTAATAAAAAAAATGGGTGGGATTGCTGGCAATTGTACATCATTTTCAAGGGCAGTCCCAGTTTTGGGAGATCTTCTTTGGGAGTCCCTATTTTTGAACAGTTTAAATGTTGTATTTACCTTATTTATGCAGTCTAGGCTGTTTTTTGTTTTGTTTGAGAGCTTTTTGAGAATAGGGATAGACTGTAATTTCCTGTAGTAGTATTTTAGGAAGACTGAAAGCTGGGAACATTCCTATCTTGGCCCCCATTTATACTTGTGCAATTCAGCATGTTTATCAGAGCCACATCAATTCTCAACATCCGATTTCCACAATATTATCAACACTGAGAAAAAGTTTGGGAGCTTCCTTCCACATATCCCACCCTTCCCTCCCAATTTCATGCCCAACAACCATCTGCTTCTCCTTTCCATTGGCTAAAAAAAAAAAAAAAAACATGCTCAATCCAGGCTAAAAAGATGCTTGACAACCTACCTCTTCAGGCTTTTTATTTTTTATTTTTTTTATATATCAGGCTAGAGATGCAAATAGGTTTCAAACAAAAGCAGAGAAAATGTAAGAGGATATATTTTCAAACGTGTTTGGTATATTTCAAGTTCTCCCCTCCACTCTGAGCAGAGATTAGTGACTGTCAGAGAGAGGCTGAGACAGATGCCGGTCCAGGCATCTTGGTGGATCCCATTGCCTGGACTGGCTGAAAACGAATCACAGAAGTGTACTTCATTCTTTGTGCTCCATAGAGAGAAGTAAGGTCAAAATAGCTTTAGCCATACTTCCCCTTTTTCATTTTTGAAACTTTTTATGTGCAGTAGGGGATGCTATGTTTCATAAAACTGCATAAAGTTTGATCTGAGGCTGTGAGCATGCAGCTGCTTGCAAATCCAATGTAAAGTGTACTTTTTTAATAAGCAAGAAAATTACCTAGGTGGCATTTTTGTATTTTGTATCAGTTTTTAACAGATGTAGAGTTACTTTTGAGAATTTTCTTTAAAAAAAAAATATGTAAAGATGTGTTTTTATTTCCTGTAATTGTAAAGTTCCAACACATAAGAATTATATTCACAAAATTCAAAGAACCATTCACACCACTTCCTTTCCTATAGAAGCTCACAATGGTAAGAAAGTCCTTACCACACTCAGGGTTAGATACCATAGGGCTGAATCCTCAGATGCTAGTTAGGTTACCAGTTGCTTTTGAGTTGTGGAAAGAAACCAAAATACCCAGATGAAACCCAGGTAGACAAATGGCGAGAACATAAAACTTTGCGTACATTTGGGCTCTGTGGTACTTTGAGCCCAAGATCCAACAGTGCAAGTATTGATGCTCTCCTCTTAGACATACAGTGGCTTATTTAGTATTGAATTGGAGACCACATTGATTATGCGCAAAGAATAACAAGCCATAAAAACCCTTAAATGGAGTCCAGCTGGTCTTAGCCAGATGCACAAGGTGATGCAGTGGTACTTAAAGCGGAACTTTGCCCAAAAGGGGAAGTTCTGTTTTTCTACCTCCATCCCTGCATCTACACAAGCAATCGCTCATGCTATTTCATTGTATTCTGACAGCAGGGACTCCCCCTTTGTCAGAGTACACAGATGAGCACTGCAGCACTGATTGAAAGCTTTAGACCGGCTTCTGTTAGACAGCAGTACGTACATACTGAAATTTAGCTGGTTCTCAGTCCACGTATACCCTTCTTTACATTTTGTATCTACAGTGTTTCATTCATCTGCAGATTAAAATGATGAGCTTTGAGCCACAGATGCTGTCATTTATAGCAACCTGACAAGAAGAAAAAAAATATTTATTTTTTATTATATTATTTACTCCTTCATTAGTCCTTAGTTTACCCTAATCAGTCCTAATGAATTCTTTCTTCATCTTCTCCTCTCACCTGTTATTTTCCTGCTGATTTTTTTTATTTTTTAATATGATCAAATAAGAAAAAAGTGTGTTGTGTGTTTTTTTTTTGTCTAAGGACTAAAGAAAAATGACTATCAATTTTGTCCTTAAATAATATTTGTATGATCTTAATTGCAAAGTTTTTCAGAATAAACCGGTCCGTAACAGAAATATAAAAATTTCTCCATAGCGGGTGTAGACGTGTGAGTAGTGAAGTGACTAACTACCTCAATTCCAGCATGTTCTATTCCTTTCTTTACATTTTTCATTTTTTCAGTGCTGTGATAGTTTGACATGCACATAGTATATTCAAATAAATTAGATTTTTTTTTTTGGAGGGGGGGGGGGGGGGACAGAACATTCTTCTGGTGTTTTTAATAACCACAGTTTTTAATTTTTTTTTTTACTATTTAAAGTAAAGAAGTCCACGCTTTTGGAATTGCTTATATTTACGTAGTGTTTATAATATCTTTTCATATTGTTCATCATCATTTAGGTTTATCTATTAGAACCGAAGTCTTCAAGCAAAAAGTAGTTGTGGTTATGTTGCATTGAATCCTACCATAAGCATTAGGCTTATTAGCAATAACCCCCTCGACTAAATCATTGGTGGTCAGTGGCACTTTAAACCCCCCACCTTTTTTTTTTTTTTTTAAAAAAGCAAAAAAAAAAAAATACCAGTCACTGGTGGCCAGTTAGTTTAAAACCTCCCATCTTGAATGAATAGAAGATTTACTTTGCCTGTTGCTGTCTTTCTCTTCCTCTTCTTCCTTCAGTCCACTCCTGTGAGAGGTAAACACAGCCAGTGTTTACACTTGTAATTATAGTGATTGGATTACAGTGATCACAAGGCAAAGAGCTGCTCTGTTCAATTTGCCTGTGATTTGCACAGCCTGACAGTGCCATCAAAGGCACTGGGAACGCTCAAACCCTCTATAGACTAGGACAGTTTTAAACATCTGGTTACAGTAGCAATTCCCAAATCGGCCATTTACCGAAATGGCCAGTAAGGAGTAGTTTAATGAAATAACTTGCACCTCACAAAACTAAAAGCAACCCAGAAAAACTACTGATCAGTGTAAATTTTCATATTAATTGTGAACTTGATTGCATGCTAGATTTCTAAAACTAACCATATATTTATTTTTTCATATTTCCGTAATCATGGGTTAGGATGTTGATAAAATTTAGTGAGTAGGGTCCTCCTTGGCAGAAGGGGCTTTTGGAAAAGTGGATCTATTGTGTTACCAAACTGAAGGGTCCACATCAGTAGCTTTCTACTATTGTGGAAAACTCTTATAAATGTTTGTTCTGTGTTTGCAGTTATTGTCGTTATATAATCAATTTTTTTTCCCTTTGTCTTCAACTACTATGCACTGACTTTGGACCTACAACGTGCTGTTTTGTATGTACTCTTGTTTGGGCCACAGCTGCGCTTGGACGAGGCTCAGGAAGCAGAATGCCAGGCTCTTAGGCAACAGCTTCAACAGGAGATGGAGCTACTGAATGCCTACCAGAGCAAGATCAAGATGCAAACGGAGGCACAGCATGAGCGTGAACTGCAGAAGCTGGAGCAAAGGGTGTCTCTTCGAAGAGCTCACCTGGAACAGAAGGTACAAAACATTTAGCTTCAAATTATTATATAATCTGTGTTGTGTTCCTCATGTCCAGATTGCCACTTGACATGACCACAGAGATGGAAAACTAGCTTGCAGCTAGAGGGTAATATGTGCAACAAATTAATCTTAAAACTAAACAGACTTGGTATACATGGCTTTCAGACTTGTCATTATGTTCATTGATGCTCATGTACACTTATCTGCTTTACAGGGTGCTTCTGCTATTAGTGTTAAGGTATATATAATTTGCATGGGAAAATGTCCTATTCAGAAGCTTTGTACTGCAAATCAACCAAGAGTGATCACCCCAGAAGTGCTGTTCTTCAGTTTTGGTGAACCATAGAATGAGGGGGGCATCAGTGCAGTTTGTTCCCAGTCAGCCTCCAAATAGTCATGTAAACTTACCCTCAAGCTGACTGCACACATTAACCACCTCCCATCCGCAGTATTGCTCTCTTTTGCCATGATTGCGTGGGTGTGACGATCGCCGTCCCAGCGCATCACCAGTCTCAATAAAGAGCTGACAACTAGGATCTTTTACCCATGTGATCAGCTGTGTCCAATCACAGCTAATCACATGTAAACAAGGAAATGCCGGTTATCGGTAGTCCTTTCCTCACACTGACAGAGTGAGGAATCGCCTTGAGGCGATTCAGTTCACATTGCAGCGCTATACAAATCATTCATTCAGGAGAGGAGAGCCGAGCCGATCAGTGGCATTTTCTCACAGGGAAGATCTGCACAGATAATCAGGGCACTGATTATCAGTGCAGCCCCAACAGTGCCCATCAGTGATGCCAGTCAGTGCCACCTATACATGCTGATCAGTGCTGTATATTGGTGCCACCTCACCAGTGCCCTTTAGTGCCATGTCATCAATGCAGCCCATCAGTGCAGCCTCATCAGCGCACATCAGTGAAGGAGAAAAATTTATTATTTACAAACTTTTATAGCAGAAACTAAGTCAAAAGTTTTTTTTTGTTTGTTTTTTTTGTTTGTTTTTTCAAAATTTGTTTAAAAAATGTTTTTCTTAGTTTCTGTTCTAAAATTTTGCAAATAAATCTTTCTTCATAAATTATTTTTTTTAATCAGAAAAGTTTTTATTGTGCCATGGTAACAAATGTACAGTACAAACAGATAAGTCAAAGTGTACATAAATTCAGATATCAGCAGCATTATATACAGTTTAACTTCTAGTCTGAAATTGTAATCCTGACAATCCTATTATAGCATTTAAAGCGTTCAGTAGTCGTTTCTGTTATTGGTGCTATACACTGTCTGCATATATTAAGAGCTAATGTACCTGACACATTGGTAGTTCTTAACAACACTTAAAGACTATAGCTAAACCATCAACCTTCCAACGAGAAGGTGAACTAAACTGATGTCTTCTCACACAACCGAGAAACATATATGTCACTGCAGATTGACCCTTTGATTGAATCCTCGAGGGGATAACGTCAAAAGTGGTTTCTGTTTCCCCAATCCATACTACTACTATATGGTGTCTTTCCGTGGTACATATAATTGGCTAATGTTTACAAGTACGTGGTGGCTTACATCTAGAGTAACCTGTCCAGCACTAGCTGTGAGGGTGCCATGCCTTAGGTGTCCAGCCATGGCTGCCAAATTTTATAGAATTTTTTTAACTGCATTTCTGTGTTGATACATCATTTTTCCTTTTATAAGTGTATTGTTAACCTGTTCAATCCACTGTTTAGTGGTAGGGCTGTGAACTGTCAACCATAGGCGAGCTATTTGCTTGCGTGCAATATACAGCAGTCTCGCTATATTTGTTGGAGGGATAAAGAGTTCCTCGTCTATAGCCCCTAACAAGCATGTAATCGGGTTGAGCTAAACAGTGGATTGATATATGGTTGATATAGTATTGGTCACCTCCCTCCAATACCTGAAGAGCTTGGGGCATCACCACATCAGATGTATAAGATCACCATTAGCCTCCTCACATCTAGGGCACAGAGGAGAGTCTCTCCTGCCCCATCTGTGGAGCAGTACGGTAGGTTCTATGCAAAATAAAAAGTTGGGATAGTCTGCCCGATGGGGATACCGACACACTTGGTATGGCTTGTAAACATAGTTCCCAGTCCTCACATCTCTCCTACATCTTGCTTCCATCTATGTCTGCACAGAAGTTTTGCTGCATCCTGCGACCTGGTTAAGAGCGTGCTGTATATTTGCAAGATCGTACCTTTTTTGTTTTGTGTGGTAAGAATATAGGTTATTGTTGGGTGCTCAACTTGTTCCATTCTGGTGGATTGTGTCTGTGCTTGCACCGCGTGCCGGAGTTGTAGGTATCTGTAGAAGTCGTGTTTCGGTAACCCAAACTCTTCCTGCAGGTCTTTAAAGGACTTAAATATGGTCTGTGAGTAAAGTTGTGACATATACTTGATGCCCTTGGCCTCCCATGATCGAAACCCCTCTAGTTTTTGCAGTTCCGGATAAAGGGAATTACGACAGATCGGGGTATATATATATATATATATATATATATCATGAAATCCTTCAGATCCAGATTGTGTCTAAGCAGGCCCCATAATTGAATCAGCAGGTCTACAGTTGGCATTGAGCTGGGATGTTGGGGGACACCTGCCTCAAGATACGAGGCTGCAGGTAGATCATTTGCGGCTAGAAAAAGTATGTTACGGGAAGGGTTTGTCACATCTATCTAATCCCAGCCACCCAGATGCTGCAGTTGTGCGGCCAGAAAGTATAGGCGCATATTTGGGACTGCCAGTCCCCCCTGGTCCTTACTGTACTGTAGAGTGGACAATTTTATTCTAGCTATCTTTTTTTTTTTTTTTTCCAAAGGAGGCTTCTAAATATGGTGTCGATCCTAGTGAACCACCTTTGCGGGATCCACTGTGGGGAATTGTGTAGTATATATAATTTAGTTGTGGGGCCCACACCATTTTGATCAAATTGGCCCTGCCTATGAGCGAGATGGGTAGCTTGCACCAGGCGCTGCATTTGGATTGTATCTTAGTGATCATGGGGTGAAGATTCAGGGTTAGATACTTGGAAGCATCGGAGGTAACCAGCACTCCCAGATACTTAAATGAAGTGACAACTTGAAGGGACTGGGCGCATTCCGGCAGAGGATTCGTAAGGACATCTAGGGGCAGGAGAAGCCTGAAAAGGTGCCAAATTGCTTGATTAGGGACATTACATTTACTAGTGAGGTAGATGTGTCTCACAGGTACAGGAGAGTATCATCTGCGTACAATGATATCTTATCCACAGCGTTGCCTCTTATAAAGCCGGTAATCGATGGGGACTCTTTCACCGTCTCCGCGAGAGGCTCAAGAGCTAAGGCAAACCGCAAGGGTGACAATGGGCACCCCTGCCGGGTGCCTCGATGAAGACGGAAAGAGTGAGAGAGATCCCCATTAACATGCAGCCTAACAGTGGGGTTCGAGTACAGCAGTTGGACCCATTTAATAAAGTTCTCTCCTAGGCCAAATTTCTCCAGAACTCTCCACAGGTACGACCACTTGACGAAAGCTTTGGCAGCGTCAAGAGACAGAACCGCCCTATTACCTGAGTTGTCCACTGGGATCTGCATATTAACCGCTTCCCGACCGGCGCACGACAATGTACGTCGGCAGAATGGCACAGACAGGCATAAGGGCGTATATATACGTCCCTTTTTAAATGCCTCCGTGCCATCGGGAGCACGCCGGGAGCGGCGCGCTCCCGCGCCGGTCGGGACCCCTGTGAGGCCGGTCGCGGGTCCCGCGGACTCGATCGCCGCGGGGCACCCGCGATCGTCTCACGGGAAGGCTGAATGGGGAGATGCGGAAATAAACAGCATCTCCCCGTTCTGTCTAGCAACTAGTGACGCTGATCTCTGCTCCCTGTGATTGGAGCAGAGATCAGCATTCACTAGCTGACAGCCACGCCCCCCCCCCCCCCACAGTAAGAAACACACCCCTAGGCATACTTAGCCCCTACACTGCCCCCTTGTGGTTAACCCCTTCACTGCCAGTGTCATTTATACAGGAATCAGTGAATTTAAATAGCATTGATTGCTGTATAAATGACAATGGTCCCAAAAATGTCCGCTGTGTCCGCCATAATGTCAGTCGCAATAAAAATCGATGATCACCACCATTACTAATATAAAAAAAAATTATTAATAAAAATGCTATAAAACTATCCCCCATCTTGTAAACGCTATAACTTCTGCGCAAACCAATCAATAATCGCTTATTGCGATTTTTTTTTTTACCAAAGATATATAGAATACGTATCGGCCTAAACTGGGGGAAAAAAAATGTTTTTATATATTTTTGGGGGATATTTATTATAGCAAAAAATAAAAAAGAATGCGTTTTTTTTTCAAAATTGTCGCACTGTTTTGTTTATAGCGCAAAAAATAAAACCCGCAGGGGCGATCAAATACCACCAAAAGAATGCTCTATTTGTGGGAAAAAAAGGATGCCAATTTTGTTTGGGAGCCACGTCGCAAAAAGGGGCCTGGTCCTTTGGTTGCAAATTGGTCCGGTCTGCATGTGGTTAAGGAACAGGTGCCTTATGTTCAGGGCCGTGGATCTGGATGGGATAAACCCAGATTGGTCACGGTGGACAAGTTTTTGGATGACCGGCGCCAGCCGAGTGGCTAGCACTCTGGCCAATAGTTTTACGTCCGTTGTTAATAGGGATATGGGCCTATATGAGTCTGGCAGAAGGGGGTCCTTGCCTGGCTTAAGTATAAAAATGATAGTGGCCTCTGTCATAGACGGAGGCAGCTGACCGAGCTCTAGGGCCTCTGTTAGTGTCTGTTTTAATTGTGGTAGCAAAATGTCTGCATATTTTTTGTATACCTCTGCCGGGAGTCCATCTGCACAAGGAGACTTACCCGGAGGTGAAAGGGCTAGTGCCTCTGAGAGTTCCTCAGTCGTGAGGGGGGCATTAAGCATGTCTCTATCAGACTGTTCGAGACACGGCAAACTGCACCCCTCAAGGAAGTCTCTAATCTCAGTGGGAGCAGAGGAGACCTCTTCATAGAATGTTCGAAATGTCGTGAAATCTTCCGTGTGGTCTTTCACTACCTGGCCGGTGGAGCTTAGGACTGCTGCTATGTATGAGGGGTCTCTACTTGCCTTAGCGATCATGGCCAGCATATGCCCCGTGTTCTCTCCCTCCTCAAAATATTTCTGTTGCAAAAAGAAAACATTTGTTTTCTGCTTTTGAGGTAGTCATAGCACTGGCCAACTTCTGTGCCTCCAACCACCTCCTTTCGGTGTGGTCAGTCGGATATGTTACAAGTTCCGCCTCTGCCTCTTTTAATTCCTGTAGCACAGAAAGTTCCCATGTCTTGGTCCTGGTCTTTATCAAGGAGATTGTTTGTTTGTTTTTATAAACTGGCCCCTAAGAAAGGCTTTAAGGACATGCCTGAGGCTGCTGTATTTTTATTAATGGCTATAAAGTCCGCCAAAGCGGCTGTTATTGGGTCTGGTGTAAAAAATAAGGATAGCCAGAATGGATTAATTTTCCAGTGGTTACGTTTATGAGGACCAGCTATATTTATTTTGGCCCAGTATGGAGAATGGTCTGAGACCATCCTTGGTTCATACTGCATGTCAGTGATATATGGTAACATCTCCTCATTGCAAAGACCAAGATCAATCCTAGATAGGCCTCTGTGCGATGCCGGAAGGCAGCAGTATAATTTAACTTGCAGGTTTTTTAAGCGCCAGACATCATGCAGTCCTATACTTGTCAATAAATGGGCAATTTCTTCATAAATTTAGGCCAAAATGTATTCTGTTACATTTCTTTGGTAAAAAATAACCAAAATCTGTGTATATTATCTAGTCTGTGTGAAAGTAAAAAAATCTACAAACTATGGTGTGTGTGTGCGTGTATATATGAAAAAAAAAAAAAATATATATATATATATATATATATTACACTGTATAATTGGTGTGTAAATGTATATACAAAATGAATGGGCTCAAATCACACTGCAAAGAATCACATGTGATAAATCCTGTCTGAATCGCATGCAGTTTCCCCCATTGCTCCTGTGTGAACCCAGGCTTGTCATAGTGACTGCAGTGTGATTTGAGCCCATTCATTTTGTATGGGGCTCAAATCGCACCACAAAGGTATCGGTACTCTGTATCAGAGTACTTGACTTAAAGTATCGGTGCTCGCCAGCAAAAAACAGTATCGTTGCAACCCTAATTGCTCAGTCCTGATGTACTGATGGCCTATCATTTCTTGAAGCCCTAAAATGTTAGGACAGTACAAATACCCCCAAAAAAATACTTTTTGAAAAATACACACCAATGTATTAAGTAAGAGACATGGTGAGTTTTTTTAAGTTGTAATTTATTTGAAAAATTAAGAAATTAAAAAAAGTTATTTTTTTTTCACAATTTGATACTATACTGCTTTGGAGAGGTGATGATGATTTTTTGTACACTAGGATTGCTTATTACAGTGATGATTACTGTATAAACAATCATTTTTACACTGTGAATGAAATACACTCACGTGCCATTGTGTACTTTTGGGATAGCTGTTATTGGCTACAGCTATCACATGGTACAGGTCCACTGTGGTCAAGATTGGTATGATCAGATGTTTTCAGTATTTAAAAACGGCACTTTACGTCCTGGGAAACCAGAAGTGACAAAAATGCTCGCCGCTTCTAGTTTCCTATACTGTAGAGCTCACCGAGGACCGGTGGGACAGTAGTGCCCAGAGAGGTACGGACAAGGGGGGAGGGGGGGATAACCTGTAAAAGCCATCCATCGGCTAATTAAACACTTCAGCACTGGAAAGTTTTACCCACTTCCTGACTAGGCCATTTCTTTGCGATACGGCGCTGGGTTGTTTAACTGACAATTGCGTGGTCATGCGATGCTGTACCCAAATATAATTGATGTCCTTTTTTTCCCACAAATAGAGCTTTCTTTTGGTGGCATTTGATTACCTCCTGCAGTTTTTATTTTTTGCGCTATGAATAAAAAAAAGCTGAATTTTTGAATGAAATAACATATTCCTTACTTTCTGCTTTAAAACATTCCCAATAATAAAAAATTGCATTTCTCTAACAGTTTAGGCCAATATGTATTCTGCTACATATTTTTGATAAAAAAAAATCCCAATAAGCTTTTATTGATTGGTTTGTGCAAAAGTTATCGCATCTACAAACTGTGGGTTAGATTTATGGCATATTTATTTATTTAATTATTTTACTAGTAATGGTGGCGATCAGTGATTTTTAATGGGATTGCGGCAGACAAATCTCACCCTAAGTGACACTTTTTGGGGCCCAGTGACACCAATACAGTGATCAGTGCTAAAAAATAAAAAAATGCACCGATCCCTGTATAAATGACACTAGCAGGGAAGGGGTTAACACTAGGGGGGCGATCAAGTAGTTAAGTGTGTCCTAGATAAGTGCTTTCTAACTGTGGTGGGGGGTGAGTGTTTCACTGGAGGAAAACGGAGATTGTGTTTCAGCTTAGCTGAAACAGAAGATCTATATTCCTCACTGACACATCAGCAGTGTGCCTTGTTTACATAGGCACATCATTGCTCCGTGTCTTCTGTGAACGATCAGTGGGTCACAGCAGCCATCAGACCCGCTGTGTCCAATCACAGCGGGGGGCGGCCTGTGCACGCTCCCTGCACCGTGTGCCCAAAATCACGTACAGGTACACTATTCTGCGCAACCAGGCCGCCTGCCGCAGTATATGTATGGTGGGCAGTCCAGAAGCGGTTAAAAGCCTGGTTGTCTATTGAAAATAAACCAGGCATCATCCTGGTATAACCACTTGAAGTTAAATGATGTACATGTGTGTGATTTGGCGGCAAGTGGTTAACAAACGTATATTTTATTACAAATTAAAGAAATTATAAAGACACAAAAAACAAGTTGAAAACTTGGGTAATACATCTTTGAAAGTTGATCTTTTTACCCTGTACTGTGGTCAATATAAACAAAGCATTAAAAGAAACGGGTATACCTATTAAAACCCAACTAACTCCAAAGATGATCATCAAAAAATATAAATAAATGCATCCTAAAATATAAATCCATATATCAGAAAACTTCTACAAAAATTGTGTATAAATAATAATATAATCATATATAGTAGCAATGGCGGTGGTGTTCTCTCAAAATAGCGGCAGTTCCAAAAATGGCTCTGTAGGTGAAATGGTTAATGGTTAAAGAAGAGGACATTTGTGGAATAGCAAATCGGAAATATACTAGGGAATCCACTTCTTCCATGGAAATATTAGTTACATGTTATCCAGGTTCCATTCCGGTAGGGCTTGATGAAGACTTTGTATACAGCGGATAAAATAAGTATTGAACACGTCATCATTTTTCTAGGTAAATATATTTCTAAAGGTGCTATTGACATGATATTTCCACGTCGGTAACAACCCATACAAAGAAAACAAAAAAAAGTATTGAATATGCTTAACTGAAATTTATTTAATACGTTATACAAAATCATTTGTTGGTAATGACAGCTTCAAGATGCCTCCTGTATGGATTTTGGCCTGTTTTTCAACTCGGTCTTCAAATCTTGAAGGTTCCATGGGCCTCTTCGATGAACTCTGATCTTTAGCTCTTTCCATACATTTTCTATTGGATTCAAGTTAGGTGATTGGCTGGGCCATTTTAGTAGCTTTATTTTCTTTCTTTGAAACCAATTGAGAGTTTCCTTAGCTTTGTGTTTGGGATCATTGTCTTGCTGAAATGTCCACCCTCGTTTCATCTTCATTATCCAGCAGATTTTTATTAAGAATGTCTTGGTACATTTTTCCATTCATCCTTCCTTCAATAATATGACATTTGCCGGTATCATATGCTGAAAAACAGCCCCACACCATGATGTTCCCACCTCCAAACTTCACTGTTGGTATGGTGTTTTTGGGGTGATGTGCAGTGCCATTTGACCTCCAAACATGGTGTGTATTTTGGCATCCAAAGAGTTCAGTTTTGGTCTCATCTGACCGGACTATATTCTCCCAATATTTCACAGGCTTGTCTAAATGTTGTGCAGCAAACTTTAAATGAACTTCAACATGCTTTTTCTTCAGCAGTGGAGCCTTGCATGGTGAGTGTGTATACAAGCCATGGCGGTTGAGTGCATTACTTATTGTATTCTTAGAAACAATTGTACCTAATCCAGGTCTTTCTGAAGCTCTCCACAAGTGATTTTTGGCTCTTGGAAAACTTTTCACTCCTCTGTCAGACATCATTCGGGGAGTATGGATTATGGCCCCAACAGTGCTCACTGGAACATTCAGAAATTTAGAAATCCTTCTGTAACCAATGCCATCCGTATCTGTTGCAACAATAAGGTTGTGGCGGTCTTGAGGAGAGCTCTCTGCTTTTGCCCATCATGAGATGTTTCTTGTGTGACACCTTGGTAATGAGACCCCTTTTTATAGGCCATCAGTTGAGACTGAACCAGCTAATATTAATTTGCACTGACAAGGGGCAGGATTGCTGTCTAATTACTGATAGATTTCAGCTGGTGTCTTTGCTTTCTTTTTGCTTTTTTGCACCTCCATTTCTTCATGTGTTCAATACTTTTTTCCTGTGTCATTCCATTTTTTTACACAACTTAATTTCTGAACTTATTTGTTTTGGTTTCTTTGCATGTATGGATTAGGGGTGCGCATCTTCACTGACCTCGCAATTCGATTCGATTGCGATTATCCTGTCCACGATTCGATTCGATTCTGCGATGCATCACGATTACTGCGCTTGGTTTTCAGAAGAAGCAGTCAGAAGAACACATTTTTTTTATTTTATCTGTTCTTAAAAAAAAAAAAAATAATAATAAAAAACACTCCCTGCATGTAGCAAAGTGTAAATTACAGCAGACAACTTAAAGAGGAGCTCCAGACTGCCCCCAAAATACTACAAGATAGGGTCAGAGACTGCAGACATGATACAAGAGAGGGTCACAGACTGCGGACATGATAAAAGAGAGGGTCACAGACTGCGGACATGATACATGAGAGGGTCACAGACTGCGGACATGATACATGAGAGGGTCACAGACTGCAGACATGATACAAGAGAGGGTCACAGGCTGCAGACATGATACAAGAGAGGGTCACAGACTGCGGACATGATACAAGAGAGGGTCAAAGACTGCAGACATGATACAAGAGAGGGTCACAGACTGCGGACAATGTCCCCATTACGTCCCCCCAAACGATAATGTATGCCATTTCATTAATTATGGTTTATGTATGTCTTATTGTCTTAGTGATTGATTCACATCACAACTTCATTGATACCTCCTTTATTTTAATTTTTTTGTATGATTTATGGTTTCGCTCATCACTGACCCCACACATGCAGCATTGCATGTGTGAGATCTGTGATGAGCGAAACCATAAATCATACAAAAAAAAAAAAAAAGGTATTAACCACTTGCCGACCGCCCCATGTAGATATACGTCGGCAGAATGGCACGTACAGGCAGAACCACGTACCTGTACGTGCCATTCTTTAGGCGGTTGGGGGGTCCGATCGGACCCCCCTCCGCCGGCGGGGACGGTCGGCATCGCTTCAGGAGCGATCCGGGACGAGGGGACGGCCAGTGGTTTCTGGCCACCCCCTCGCGATCGCTCCTGGCGAATGAAAAGCTTCCCCTTCCTGTCTATTGTATAGACAGGAAGGCGGAAGTGATGTCACGCTCGGTGCGCCGGTCTATGTGACCGGAGACGCCGAGCGGCGAACATGTTAAGGTTAGTGCACAACACTACACTGACACCAGTACAGTTAGGCACACAAAACACCCCCCTGTCACCCCCTGATCACCCCCCAGATCACCCCCTCCCCCCCCAGTCACAGTGTCACTAATTGCAGTGATCATTTATTTACTGATCACTGCATTTAGTGTCAGTGTGACTGTAATAACTGTCAGGGCAGTTAGTTTTAGGTCCTAGGTAGCCCCCTACCCCCCCCTAATAAAGGTTTAACCCCTGATTGCCCCTAGTTAACCCCTTCACCCCCTTTTGCCAGTGTCACTAAGCGATCGTTTTTCTGATCGCTGCATTGTGTCGCTAGGTAACCATTTTTTTTTTATTTTAACCGCCATGTTTTATATAGGTTCATAAATAGTTTTATAGGTCAGGTACCCCCATATTACAACCTAAATAAAGGTTTTAACCCCCTGATTGCCCCTAGAGTTAACCCTTTCACCAGTAATCACCGTATAACTGTCACTGGTGACGCTGGTTAGCCAGTTAGTTATTTCGTTATTTAGGTTCCCCGTCAGGTTTTTATATAGCGTCAGGTACCCCCATATATTACCTAATAAAGGTTTAACCCCCTGATTGCCCCTAGTTAACCCTTTCACCCCCTTTTGCCAGTGTCACTAAGCGATCGTTTTTTTCTGATCGCTGCATTAGTGTCGCTAGGTAACCAGTTTTTTTTTAGGTTAACCGCCATGTTTATATAGGTTCATAAATAGGTTTATAGGTCAGGTACCCCCATATTACAACCTAAATAAAGGTTTTAACCCCCTGATTGCCCTAGAGTTAACCCTTTCACCAGTGATCACCGTATAAAATGTCACTGGTGACGCTGGTTAGCCAGTTAGTTATTTCGTTATTTAGGTTCCCCGTCAGGTTTTTATATAGCGTCAGGTACCCCCATATATTACCTAATAAAGGTTTAACCCCCTGATTGCCCCTAGTTAACCCTTTCACCCCCTTTTGCCAGTGTCACTAAGCGATCGTTTTTCTGATCCCTGCATTAGTGTCGCTAGGTAACCAGTTTTTTTTTTGTATTACTGTTACGGGTGACGCTGGTTAGTTAGCTTGTTTTTTATACTGTCAGGGCACCCGCCATTTATTACCCAATAACGGTTTAACCCCCTGATCGCCCGGCGGGTGATATCAATTAGGTTTTAGGGTCAAATAAGGTCTGCGTCGCCCCAGGTTAGTGCCAGTACCGCAAACACCCACGCGCAAAGCATACACCTCCCTTAGTGGTATAGTATCTGAACAGATCAATATCTGATCTGATCAGATCTATACTAGCGTCCCAGCAGTTTAGGGTTCCAAAAAAACGCATTGTTAGCGGGATCAGCCCAGATACCTGCTAGCACCTGCGTTTTCCCCCTCCGCCCAGCCCAGCCCACCCAAGTGCAGTATCGATCGATCACTGTCACTTACAAAACACTAAGCACACATAACTGCAGTGTTCGCAGAGTCAGGCCTGATCCCTGCGATCGCTAACATTTTTTTTGTGGTAGCGTTTTGATTCAGTCGCTAACAGTCAGGAGCTTTTTTACCTGTGAATCTCAAAAAAATAAAAAAAACAAAAATAGTTGTCGTTTTATTGTTCTCTCTCTCTCTCTATTGTTGCTCTTTTTTTACTCCATTCTATTCTGCAATGTTTTTATTATGTTTTATCATGTTTTATCATGCTTGCTTTTCAGGTATGTAATTTTGTTTACTGTGTTTTAGTGTTAAGCATTTTTTTGTTTTCAGGTGCGCCATTCAGTTGCAGCGCGGATTTATTTATCTTGACAGCAACAGCGTTTGCTCCCACGATACATAAAGCCGCGACTCCAACGCTGTAGGAGGTGATTTCACCACCACAGTTAAAAAAAAGAGCATATATGCCGAAGCATGGGGGCAGCAGGGGGGGGGAGGAGCGATTGGCTCCTAATGCCACGTACATACGGTCGAAATTCCGACCGTGTGTACACGGCATAACTTTTGCGGGAGGATGCCCCCATGCATCGGCATATATAAATGGTGCATGTATGCCCATCATTAGAAGTGGGTGGATGAAGGGAGGTATTCTAATGGTGGGCATACCCACCAATCAATCTCTTTTTTTCGTTCAGCCAAGAGGCTGCATGAAAAAAAAAAAGATTACAATATATGTCCAGTATGTTGCTGGACTTTGAATGGTTATACCAGAATGATGCCTGCAGGTTTAGGTATCATCTTGGTATCATTCTTTTCAGCCAGTGATCGGCTTTCATGTAAAAGCAATTCTAGCGGGTAATTAGCCTCTAGACTGCTTTTACAAGCAGTAGGAGGGAATGTCCCCCCTCCCGGATATAAACCGCGCCATTGGGAAATTGGGAAAGCATTTTATCACACCAATCTTGGTGTGGTCAGATGCTTTGAGGGCAGAGGAAAGATCTAGGGTCTAATAGACCCCAATTTTTTCAAAAAAAGAGTACCTGTCACTGCCTATTGCTATCATAGGGGATATTTACATTCCCTGAGATAACAATAAAAATCATAACAAAGAAAAAAAATGGAAGGAACAGTTTAAAAATAGAATAAAAAAAGCTAAATAAATAAAAAAAAAACTAAAAAAAAAAAAAAAAAGCACCCCTGCCCCCCCTTCTCTTGCGCAAAGGCGTACACAAGCGTTGGTCTGGCGTCATATGTAAACAGCAATTGCAGCATGCATGTGAGGTATCACCGCGAAGGTCAGATCGAGGGCAGTAATTTTAGCAGTAGACCTCCTCCGTGAATCTAATGTGGTATCATGTAAAGGCTTTTAAAGGCTTTTAAAAATGTATGTAGTTTGTCGCCACTGCGTGTTTGTGCGCAATTTTAAAGCATGTCGTGTTTGGTATCCATGTACTCGGCCTAAGATCATATTTTTTATTTCATCAAAAATTTGAGCAATATAGTGTGTTTTAGTGCATTAAAATAAAAAAAAGTGTATTTTTTCCACAAAAAATGCGTTTGAAAAATCGCTGCGCAAATACTGTGTGGAAAAAAAAAAATGCAACACCCACCATTTTAATCTGTAGGGCCTTTGCTTTAACAATATATATAGTGTTTGGGGGTTCAACGTAATTTTCTTGCAAAAAAAAAATATGTTTTCATGTAAACAAAAAGTGTCAGAAAGGGCTTTGTCTTCAAGTGGTTAGAAGAGTGGGTGACGTGTGACATAGGCTTCTAAATGTTGTGCATAAAATGCCAGGACAGTTCAAACCCCCCCCAAATGACCCCATTTTGGAAAGTAGACACCCCAAGCTATTTGCTGAGAGCAATGTTGAGCCCATTAAATATTTTTTTTTTTTTTGTCCCAAGAGATTGAATAATGAAAAAAAAAAATATATATATATTTTTTTTACAAAAAGTTGTCACTAAATGATATATTGCTCAAACATGTCATGGGCATATGTGGAAATACACCCCAAAATACATTCTGTTGCTTCTCCTGAGTACGGGGATACCACATGTGTGGGACTTTTTGGGAGCCTAGCTGCGTACGGAACCCCAAAAACCAAGCACCGCCTTCAGGCTTTCTAAGGGAGTAATTTTTTTATTTCACTTCTCACTGCCAATCACAGTTTCGGAGGCCATGGAATGCCCAGATGGCATAAAACCCCCCAAAATGACCCCATTTTGGAAAGTAGACACCCCAAGCTATTTGCTGAGAGGTATTGTGAGTATTTTGCAGATGTCGCTTTTTGTCACAAAGTTTTGAAAATTGAAAAAAGAAAAAAAAAAAATTTTTTTCTTTACTTTCTTCATTTTCAAAAACAAATGAGAGCTGTAAAATACTCACCATGCCTCTCAACAAATAGCTTGGGGTGTCTACTTTCCAAAATGGGGTCATTTGGGGGGGTTTTGTGCTATTTTGGCATTTTATGGCCTTCGAAACCGTGATAGGTAGTGAGGAGTGAAATCAAAAATTTGCACCCTTAGAAATCCTGAAGGCGGTGCTTGGGTTTCGGGGCCCCGTACGCGGCTAGGCTCCCAAAAAGTCCCACACATGTGGTATCCCCATACTCAGGAGAAGCAGCAAAATGTATTTTGGGGTGCAATTCCACATATAACTATGGCATGTGTGAGCAATATATCATTTAGTGACAACTTTTTGAAGAAAAAAAAAATTATTTTTTATTTTTGTCTTTATTCAATCACTTGGGACTAAAAAAAAAAATATTCAATGGGCTCAACATGCCTCTCAGCAAATAGCTTGGGGTGTCTACTTTCCAAAATGGGGTCATTTGGGGGGGTTTTGTACTTCTCTGCCATTTTAGCACCTCAAGAAATGAAATAGGCAGTCATAAATTAAAAGCGGTGTAAATTCCAGAAAATGTACTCTAGTTTGTAGACGCTATAACTTTTGCGCAAACCAATAAATATACGCTTATTGGCATTTTTTTTACTAAAGACATGTGGCTGAATACATTTTGGCCCAAATGTTTGACTAAAATTGAGTTTATTAGATTTTTTTTATAACAAAAAGTAGAAAATCTCTTTTTTTTTCAAAATTTTCGCTCTTTTTCCGTTTATATCGCAAAAAATAAAAATCACAGAGGCAATCAAATACCATCAAAAGAAAGCTCTATTTGTGGGAAGAAAAGGACGCAAATTTCGTTTCGTTACAAAATTGCATGACCGCACAATTACCAGTTAAAGTAGTGCAGTGCGAAATTGAAAAAAGACCTCTGGTCCTTAAGCTGACAATTGGTCCGGGGCTGAAGTGGTTAATGAAGTTGTGATGTGAATCAATCACTAAGACAATAAGACATACATAAACCATAATTCACGAAATGGCATTGTCACTTGTTAGGTCCATCATCAAGTTTATTTATTTTAACCACTTCAGCCCCGGACCAATTGGCAGCCAAAGGACCAGGCCCCTTTTTTGCGATTCGGCACTGCGTCGCTTTAACTGACAATTGCGCGGTCGTGCGATGTGGCTCCCAAACAAAATTGGCGTCCTTTTTTTCCCCACAAATAGAGCTTTCTTTTGGTGGTATTTGATCCACCTGCGGTTTTTATTTTTTGCACTATAAAGAAAAATAGAGTGACAATTTTAAAAAAAAAATATATTTTTTACTTTTTGCTATAATAAATATCCCCAAAAAATATATAAAAAAAAAACTTTTTTTTTTTCCTCAGTTTAGGCCGATACGTATTTGTTGTACATATTTTTGGTAAAAAAAAAATCGCAATTAGCGATTATTGATTGGTTTCTGCAAAAGTTATAGCGTTTACAAAATAGGGGATAGTTTTATAGCATTTTTATTAATATTGTTTTTTTTTACTAGTAATGGCGGCGATTTTTATTGTGACTGCGACATTATGGCGGACACATCGGACATTTTTGACACATTTTTTGGACCATTGTCATTTATACAGAAATCAGTGCTCTTTAAATAGCACTGATTCCTATGTAAATGACAGTGGCAGTGAAGGAGTTAACCACTAGGGGGCGGGGAGGAGTCAGTGTGACGTGTTGTGTTTTTTTTTTACAGTAGGGGGCGTGGCTGACGTCTGACGTCACTGATCGGCTGTTCCCGATGACAGGGAACAGCAGATCAGTGACAGGCAGTGTAGGAAGCGCGGGGAGAGGTTTGTTTACACAGACCTCTCCCCGTTCTTCAGATCTGTGACCCGATCGCGGGACACCAGCGGCGATCGTGTCCGCTGGTCCCACGGCCGTGGTCACGGAGCTCCCGACCGTGTCGCGCCCGAAACCCCACGGCTAGGCAATTAAAGGGGCCGTACCTGTACGTGCTTTTGCCTAGCCGTACCATTCTGCCGACGTATATGTGCAGGAGGCGGTCGGGAAGCGGTTAAAGTAACTTACTTGTGCATACAGTAACTAATGATTGCTGCAGGAGCACACAGGAGCCAGAGAGGAGACTACCTGCCTCCAATGGGGAAAAAACAATGCCAGTGGAGTGGCAGAACCTGGGGGTGCTCAGGAAAGTAGCACTGGATCAGTGTCAGGGGCGGGGGGGGGGGGCTGCGGTGTCCACCAGCCTCACAGCACAGAACGTCAGGGGATGGAACATGTAGCCTTGATGCTATCCTGGGGAGAGCGGCATTACAGGCAGTCAGGCACCGCTACAGTTGGCCGGGGAGAGAGGAGGAAACCTTTTGCGGCTCGACTTCCGGGTTCCAGGAGCTACCGTCACCTGACCCTCCGCGTCACACCTCACACAGGCTCCAGCGAACATGATTCCCGACGTGGCTGGGGATGACCTCAGCGGAGGGAGGGTGCGGCTAACACCCGCGGCTCTGTGGAGAGGCAGGGAACAGCGCTTTCAGCTCCGTTCGGAATGGTGGGCCGGCGCGCATATAGATGATGTCATTGTCATCCCAAAATCGATTTTTGCTAAAAAAAAGAAAAATACCTAAAAAAAAAAAAAAATATTGAAAAAAAATTGTTTGTTATAAAAATTGAAATCAGGTATTTTTTCTCCTTCATTGTGCGCTCATGCGGCTGCACTGATGGGCGCTGATGCGGCTGCACTGATGGGCGCTGATGCGGCTGCACTGATATGCTGTACCGATGGGCACTGAGAGGTGGCATTGGTGGGTGCTGATAGGTGGCACTGGTGTGCACAGACAAGGAAGCAGCGGCTCTGTGTGAGGAACCGATGTCCCCTTTTTTTTTCCCCTCACGCTGTGAGCGTGAGGGGAAAAAGAAAGTATTACCGATCTCGTTGGCTGACAGCTGATCACGTGGTAAGGGGCCAGGATCGGTCCCTTTACTCTGATTTGTCATCAGCTGAGTCTCATAGACTTGGTGATCACAGAGTGTGCGGCGCGCACCCGACAGACGCGCTGACAGGCTACAGCGTGGCCCTCCCGGCAATTAAGGCCCGCACTGTAGCCGTCCTTCGGCTATAGGGCGGGAGGTGATTAAACACCCAGAAAAGCACCTAGAGACTTAAAGGGTTGGGCGCATGAACTCTATCCACTGGGAACATATGGCTTCAAACTTTAGCATGGCATTTCTAAGATCGTAGGTGTGTTTTTCAAAAGAGATAGAGCTGTTAAGATCCGTTATCCATTCAGACAGTAGGCAGTTGGGGTGAGGTCTACTTGCATGCGGTTAATCTGCTAGCTATAAATACTGCTCGAGAAATGGGAAGCGCTACATTTTGGTGAAGTAGGGATAAATCTGTTTATCCAAGCAGACACATAATGGGGGTCAACCACAAGGTTGGTGCCTAGGAGACAATTAAGGTTCCCTAACACCTCTACCCAATACCTTTGCAACCTGGTATATTGCCACAGGAGATGGATGAGGGATCCTGGGGATTGCCCACACCTCGCACAACCTAGATCTTCTTGCACCCCTATATTCTATACAAGTTCAGGGGTTCTGTATAACCTATGCAAAATAAATACCTGCCTGTGAGAGGGAGATGGGGAAAACTATCTGGAGTGACTATAAAACATCCTCCCAGATGTCACACATCCCTCTCCCATGGAGCTTTACATAATATGGAAAATTTCTATCGAAAGTGATTCAGCAATGTAACCCTTAGTGGATGAGGCCCGCACCAAGGTGCCAATAATGAACATATAGAAAGAGAAGACCTTAGCGAAGTTGGATTGGGCCTGGATAGCATGCCTGAACTGCAGATATTGATAGTACCATTTTAGTGTTGAGGGCAAATTCTTCCTGCAGTTGTGCATAGGGATTTATAGTGCGATTTTCATACAACTGTGCCAACTTGCATAGACTCGCCCCCTCCCACCTCCGGAAGCCCTGGAGCTTGGCAATTTCGGAAAACTATGGGTTCCAAATGGTGGTATGTTTAGTGAAGAAATAAATCTTAAGCGATTTTTTTTTTTTTTTTTTTGCTATATCTCAAATTTTACACATTGTAATGCACTGCAAGCTACCCTACCCACTGAATTTCTCAACAGGCACTTCTAAAGTATATAGGGTATGTTGGCCTTGGCTTATATATGAAAGGAGGGGGCGAGAGGGTATCTCCAAGTCGCACCCAACCAAATGCTGTAATTGGGCAGCAATAAAATAGAGCCATGGATTAGGTGCACCTAATTCTTCCGCATCTTTAGGGTAATTGAGCAGTTCCAGTTTAATCCTCTGTGAATTTTTCCTCCCAGATCAAATCCCGATATGGCTGTGACCTTTATGAAAATTCTCAGGGGTATCCCCACAGGGGAGTTGTGGAGAAAGTAGGGAACTTGTGGCATCCAAATCATTTTAAGTAGGTTTACTCGCCCCACAACAGAGGGACCAGGCCTTGCATTGAAAAATGATTTACATTTTTCTATTCATCTTTGTGGGAACACAATCTGTGTAAAGCGCCAACAATTCACATCATGCATTAACTTGTATAGTAGCGCAGTAGTCATTTTCACTTTTACGCCTTGCCTTGAGTTTGAAATTTTGACAGTAAAGGCAAAATATTATCTGAAATTTAATCTGGTGGGGAGTTGCATATAACATTGCCCAGGTATTTTAATGAGGGAACCATTTTAAGAGGCATAGAGGCAAGCAGTGGGTCTAAAGAAAGTTGCCATGAAGAGTTTTACAAAGCGTCTCTAACTTGATTGCTAGCTCTTGAGAAAGGCTGTGGACAAATCGAGCAAATGGCAAGTGGGATTTCTGGGGGATTCTGTACACAGATATAATACAGAAAGCCTCCACGTTGCCCCTTTGTAAGAAAAAGACATTAAATATTTTTCTTTACAAAATGGAAAGGTTTTATTTTTTTATAACTTTACATTATAAAAGCAATTCTTGTGTAACAACTATATGTATCCACTTTTAAATAAACAAAAAACTGGCCAACAGAACTTTACTGGAACAAAATACGTTTTTTTCAATAATAAGCAGGACAAATATTTAGCTTTGGGTTTACTACATCCAGCAAAAGGAGGTTTAAAGCCTGGTACACGCTACAGATTTTCTTTTTTCTTTTTTTCATGCAATCCAGCAGGTTGCATGAAAATAAACGGACAGCTCCAGTGGGAGCCACTGTACTAACCATGCAAGGTTAGTTTAGCAATCTCCACCACTGAGCTGTTGTGTTCTGACAAATTAAAAAATTTGTCCCTTTTAAAAAAAAAAAAAAAAAAAAAGATAAAGCGTGAAAATAGTGTGGCACTATAAACACGATTGGACTCAAATTTTAAAAGTTTACAAATGTTTATTTAAAAAAAGTCAAAAAGTTGAGGGGGAAAAATAAAAAAGTTTCTAAAACAAAGTGTCGAAGACCTAAACAATTTTTAACACAAAAATGCCCCATGTACAGCTTGAGGCATTGGCTTCTGCTGCAACTTGGACAGCTCTGGGATTCCCCGATGTTTGGTGCAGGTATATCTCTGAGAAAGCTGGCACAGTAAAAGGGCTGGTGTTCATGCTTCAGATTACCATTCTAAGATCCAGTGTGCCATGAAACCAGCAAGTGTCAGCAGTAAAGGTAAAATGTCCTGGCATCAGTGGGAGTAAACCGTTCCCCATGATTGGTATTGGGGGGGAGTAATAGTGCCCCATCGCTGGTATAAGTGGGAGAAATAGTGCCCCATCATTAGTATCAGTGGTAGTGAGAGTGCCCCATCATTGGTGTCAGCGCTAATATTAGTGTCCCGTCCTTGGTATCAATGGGATTAATAGTGTGCCATTGTTAGTATCAATGGGAGGTATAGTGTACCATCATTGGTATCAGTGGTAGTAATTGTGCCCTGTTGGTGGTATCAATGTGAGTGCCCCATCATTTGTGTCAGTGCCAGTATTAGTGCCCCGTTGTTTGTATCAATGGGATTAATAGTGTGCCGTCTTTGGTATCAATGGGAGGTATAGTGCACCATCGTTGGTGTCAGTGGTAGAAATAGTGCCCCATCATTGGTATCAATGGGAGGAATAGTGCGCAGTCATTGGTATCAGTGGTAGTAATCGTGCCCCATCAGTGGTAGTAATCGTGCCCCATCAGTGGTATCAATGGAAGTGCCCCATCATTGGTGCCAGTGCTAGTAATAGTGCCCCATCATTGGTGCTAGTAATAGTGCCCCATCATTGGTGCCAGTGCTAGTAATAGTGCCCCATCATTGGTGCCAGTGCTAGTAATAGTGCCCCATCATTGGTGCTAGTAATGGTGTGCCATCGTTTGTATCAATAGGATTAATAGTGTGCCATCGTTGGTATCAATGGGAGGTATCGTGCACCATCGTTGGTGTCAGGGGTAGAAATAGTGCCCCATCCTTGGTGCCAGTGGGAGGAATAGTGCTCCATCATTGATATCAATGGGAGGACTAGTGCCCCCTCATTGGTTGCTGACAGTGAGGGGAAAAATGCCCCAAGGGCTGGATAAAAGCAAGCAGTTGGCAGACCACTGATCTAGTTTATCAAAACAAACCTCGCTTCATAAAAAGCACAGCTCTAGAAAAACTGAAGTCACTTGACAAAGACATGGTAAGCTATCCAAAATGCACACACAATTGTTAATAACACATCTTCTATTGCCTATGATGTCGCCGTTGGTTTTCAGATCAGGGGTGGGGCATATATTCGTCGTGCTGTACTGGTATGAGCGACATATTACATGTGCTTGTGTTACCGTTTTTTGTGGATGAGACATCATTAAAAATGATTGTTCAATGTTCATATTGTTCGTAGATGAAAGCATTTAACCACTTGACAACTGGGCACTTAAACTCCCCTCGTGACCAGACCAATTTTCTGCTTTCGGTGCTCTCACACTTTGAATGACAATTAGTCATGCAACACTGTACCCAAATACATTTTTTGTCCTTTTTTTCCCACAAATAGAGCTTTCTTTTGGTGGTATTTGATCACCTATGGGTTTTAAATTTTTTGCACTATAAATGAAAAATACAGAAAATTTCGAAAAAAAAATAATTGTTTGTTTCTTTCTGTGATAAAATTTTGCAAATTATAAATTTTTCTTCATACATTTTGGCCACAATTTATGCTCCTACATATCTTTGGTAAAAATAACCCAAATTAGTGGATATTATTTGGTCTTTGTGAAAGTTAGAGAGTCTACAAGCTGTGGTGCAAATCATACAAAATTGATCACACCTGATGTACTGGTGGCCTATCTCATTTCTTGCGACCCGAACAAGCCAGAAAAGTACAAACCCCCCCAAATGACCCCTTTTTTGAAAGCAGACATTCCACTGTATTTAGTAAGAGGCATGGTGAGTTTTTTTTATGTCATTTTTTCCCACAATTCTTTGCAAAATGAAGATTTTTTTTATTTTTTTCCCCCACAAAATTGTAATTTTAATAGGTTATTTCTCTCACATGAAAGAAAAAAGTTGGGCAGAGGTTGATAGAGTATATAGATGGTCTATCGCATCCCAATTAAATAAATACAGAAAACATTGTAGGCCTAGTGTGCATGTACACAGCCAATACCCCTAGGGGATGCTTAATGTCAAGATAGACAACAAATGAATATATGCAGTTCAAAAATGTGTGAATTTAATTATTAGAAGCATGTATCAATGTACATAAAGTAAAATACAAAATGTTCGATCAAAAGAAGCATACAGATGGCATATACAGTTTAACCATGTCACAGCATGAACATATTACGTTGAGACAAGAAAAACTTGCAATATGTGTATAGTCTAGGAAAACGCCGACATGTTTCGGACTTTGGTCCTTTTTCAAAGGCAGTTTAATATCCTGTTCTTTCACATCTATAGTGTGTGAATAAATAGATATTAGTACACAGAATTACAACAATAGTGCTAGTTTCTTTTACCATATAGATCGACATGATAGTTTATTATTGTAGGTATGGTACTCACATGCATCATGTTGAGAGACATGCCAAATAGGGTAAGAGGCCAAGTTGTGGACTCATATAGTTGGTATATGCACTGGTATAATGTCTATGCAGAGTAAGAACAAGAAGCGGTATTGCCGTGTGGCTGGGCGACAAGCTGAGGAAGGCTCAGGCAGCTGCAAGGTCCTTGACAGGGGACAGGCTGAAAGCCCGTACCTTGTAAGCGTATAGCCAAGCGGTGTATAAGGCTAGAGTAAATTGGAGAGTAAAGAATGTAAGTGAATGGTAGCAGGGCATAACAGCCATATATATATATATATATATATATATATATATATATATAGAGTAGATGTCATAAAAGTATATTACCTGAGTATCAAGATGTCTAGGATAAATTGTCAAGGAACGCCAGCAAGTGGACAGCATGTATGAAACCTCCATAACGGGAGGTTTAAATAAGGTAAAGAGATTGCTAACAGCTGTGTATGCGCGCATCACCAAAGGTGCGTCAAAGTAGCTGGATTATAATTGGCTATGGAGGCAAAGGGGAGCAGCCAATCACGCTGCTTGTATTCCCCTATAGGACCTCTGACAGGACGGCGCTGGGCGCGGACACGCCCCTATTGGGCGGGATCGCGTCCAGCACCGTGACGTCACTGACGCGGGCAGAAGTTCCCTGGTCCGTTCGCGCTCCAAGATGGAGCGCAAACAGGAAGGCGCCTAGATGGCGGGCACCTATGGGGAACGGAGACGGCGCATGTGCGCTAAAGAATCGGGCGCATGCGCACTGTCTTACCCGCGCTGGGCAGCATACCTGGGTGATCTCAGCCAGTGCCTCATATGTATCAGAAAAAAGAGGAAAATGTATTTAGGTAGACAGGTGACCAAGCTGACTGGAAGTAATTCATTCAGAGTGCATGGGTTAAGAATTGATTAGAAAAGTCACGCATGTGAGTCCAAATCCACAATCTTGTTGCCACTGTCTGTAAAAAAACAACAATACAGAAGAAAATGGAACATAGTTATATTGGGGTACATATACAGAGCAAGAATGGGAGCAGGGATGCATAACATATCATTTAGACATCTGAATAATGTAGTTGTAAAATAAAGTACACATGGGTAGGTATGCCGGATGTTTCTATGTAGGAAATTATAAATCTAATTCACAGACTCCAGATTGGAATCCTTCGAGATATGGTTTAAAGTTAAAGGCTTCGTTGAGGCCAGGAGGTGAGGTGGCATTTAAATGGAAAATCCATCTCAATTCGCTCTGTAATAGGGCTTTATTGTAATCATCGGTTCGGAGGTGGGATATGATCAAGAGCTTTGAACAAGATCTTGGGAGTGGCCTCTTACCCTATTTGGCATGTCTCCCAACATGATGCATGCGAGTACCATACCTACAATAATACACTATCATGTCGATCTATATGGTAAACGAAACTAGCACTATTGTTGTAATTCTGTGTACTAATATCTATTTATTCACACACTATAGATGTGAAAGAACAGGATATTAAACTGCCTTTGAAAAAGGACCAAAGTCCGAAACATGTCGGCGTTTTCCTAGACTATACACATATTGCAAGTTTTTCTTGTCTCAACATTATATGTTCATGCTGTGACATGGTTAAACTGTATATGCTATCTGTATGCTTCTTTTGATCGAACATTTTGTATTTTACTTTATGTACATTGATACATGCTTCTAATAATTAAATTCACACATTTTTTAACTGCATATATTTGTTGTGTATCTTGACATTAAGCATCCCCTAGGGGTATTGGCTGTGTACATGCACACTAGGCCTACAATGTTTTCTCTTTTCTCTCACATGGCATGTGTATACCACAAATGACACCCCAAAATAAATTCTGCTACTCCTCCTTTTTTTTTTTTTTTTTTTTTCACAAACCACTGCATCTCTGACTAAGCCGTTCATCTCTCCCTCCTCACTCGCTGTCTCTGTGTGAGGAGGGAGAGCCGACGATGAGAGATGATCTCATATGTTTTACATATGAGATCATCTCTCATTGGACACGCGGATCGCGCTGTAAACGGCCGCTGTGATTGGCCATTTACAGCGATCTGTGACTTTGACACAGCCAGCACAGAACTTCCCCGATGCGCGCCCGTGGGAGCACGCATTGCGGAAGTAAACAGAAGGACGTCCAGGGACGCCCTCCCGGCAATTGGGGTCCGCGCTGCAGCCATCTTTCGGCTATAGCGCGGACACCTAGTGGTTAAACATGTATGTTCTTTTTAGGACCCAATAGCAATTATACTGTATTTTATTTATGCAACAATACGCCTTTGTTGTCTTTTTACTAAGACTGTTCCATGCTTGTTTCAGATTGAAGAGGAGTTGGCTGCCCTTCAGAAGGAGCGCAGTGAGAGGATCAAGCATTTGTTTGAACGCCAGGAAAGAGAAATTGAAACCTTCGATATGGAAAGTTTACGGATGGGCTTTGGAAATCTGGTGACGTTAGAATATCCCAAGGAGGACTATAGATGAGAGAGGCCAGTTTTTGCCATTTAAATAAAAGAACAATAATAATATTAACAGTGACAGCAAGGAGAACCTGCAAAACGTACATTCCCCATTTTAACGGGCGTGCTCTCTCTCTCTCTTCTCTCTCTCCCTCCCTTTATCTCTCTCTTTCACTCTATCTCTCTGTCTCTATCTATCTCTGACGTCCGTCGGACACTAGTGCCTGTAATTCTTTTTACTCACCAGGGTGCCTCTGGGCAAATCTGAGCACGGAGCAAGCTCCCTGGCATACCTCTCAAGTGTCCCTGATTGTCACTCAAAATTTCAATCCATCAGAACATTGGTGCTTGTTATACAAACCGAAGATTCAAACAGCGGGAAGGAGTCTTGAAGTTACAGTTGTGTTTTGTGTCGAAACTCTTCCTTTATTCATAACCCCTTTTGTGGAAAGAGATAACTTGATTATTCAAAGTTTTGTCCATGATGTTCCTTGGGGAAGATGTTGAGAGGTATGTGGTTTTATCAGTGTGAGGATTGAGAGGTATGTATCTTCTATGCCTCTGTCAGAGGGCTTATGGGGCTCTGTGTCTTTTGGCCGGGCTTTGGCAGAAGGTGAGAAGTGTGTGTCCCTGGTGTCTCTTGAGTACTTTGAGGGGTGAAAGCTACATGTTTATGATTCCTCTGCTGAGACTAAAAAGATGTGTGTCCTGCAGTTTGGTAAGAAGTCAGCTCCACAGTTTCAGATGGTTTCATAACCCATGATGCACAAGTTGTCAGTCTGTGATTAACCCCTTCAGCCCTGAGCCAGTTTAGTGGCAGTGTATAAATTAAATCTGGTGATGATTTTTACCTTGTTAAAGACTGTGGTCATTTTGGCACCTTTAGAAGTTTGGTTACGATGAGCTTACCACCTCTCTTGTACTGGGTTGGTATCCAGTAAAGACTAACCTTCCAATCTTCTAAAGTGCCTCACACTAAAAACTAAAACTCAGGGATGAAGAGATTAACTTCTTGATGTTCAGTAACACATTTGAGAGACTAGAGAGAAATGAGGAGATACACATAAAATACAAACCAACATAAAATGTGAATAACTGTTGGTTGCTACAAACATTTTATTCTGTTTAAAGTACAAGCAAAAAAAATATATATATACAATTTAATACATAAAAGAGAGAGAGAAGCATAAAACTGCAGCCTTAAGGTTACTGCTGCTGCGTTAAACATTGTTGTTTTTTTGGTATTTGTTCGTCAGGAATAAAAAAAAAAAGAAGAGATTTTATTAAACTATTGAGGTTTGATACATTTTACAGAAACCAATCATGTTGTATATATATATAGACATATTGTTGGGAGGGGGAGAAGCAGAATTTGGGGGGTTGTTTGGGCAGATGGGGAGGGTAGAATGTCTTGTGATAATATATATATTTTGTTTCATTTCTTTTTTTGTTTGTTTTTTTTCCTTTTTTTTTTTTTCTTCTTTTTTTTTCTTTTTTTTTTTTTTTTCTTTTTGATGACTTATGCTGGCCGGAGCAGAAATTGACTTTGAATTTTCATTGCACTTTTGGCTCCTAATCAATGGTACTTTTTACTCCAGTCCTGGTTTTCTTATATGTATATACCATATGTATTCTTAACTGACATAAGGCAGCTGGGAAATTAAGACCAAAATACACTATTTATCAATGACTTTGGCAAGATAAGGTGCCAGAGAATAATTTTTGCTAAATCTTTGCAATATATTGCTAATGTATGCCAGGATGTAAAAAAAAAAAATAATTAAAACCATCAAAGGTTAAGTAAATTTACAGAGTGTGTACATGTGATTGGTGAATTCTACCAGCCCTCTGCTCCAATCCATGTGACAGTGTGTCCACGCCGTATGCAGCCAGTTAATTGTTTCCGCTGCCTAAACCCAAGTAAATACATTTTTATACATAGGAGTGGACACAGTTTCTAAAACTGGATTTGAAAGGAGTACTTGAGTAGAAATTTAAGATTTCTTTCTTCTTTGGTATTAATATATCTTTATTTAAAAAAAAAAAAAAAAAAAAAATACAGATTGTGAATACATATGCCTCAGTCAATAAATACTGTATATCCCTGGTTCCTGGTACAATTCTAGTTCCTGCGTTCATTAGTACTGGAACCTGAGCATGGAAGAAAGTACTGTATTTGCTTCACAAGAAGTTTTTTGTTCAGCACTAATTGTAGCTAATTATCCTTTAAGCCCATTAGGTTGAAAGGTGGAATTTCAGGGTTTTCTTTCTTTCTGTCTGTCTTTTTTTTATCTTTTTATTTTAATTTTTGTTTTATTTTTTTAATGTTCCTTTTTTTTCCTCCCATAATTTTATGTTTTGGGTGGAGGGCATACAAATTTAATAGATAATGGCTGTGATGTACTGAGTCAGTGTTTCCTCAAAGAACATTTCAGTGTGTTCATAAAAAATATTGCATAAATATGAACAAAATAAGAAAACCACTTTTAGAGAGAGAGTATTTTTGAAGCTGAAAATTCTGTATAAAAATTGATGTTAGACAAGTAATGTATCGTATTTGTTCAAGAATATTATAAGAAAAATCAAACTTTGCGGACTATTTTTTGGCACAAAATAATAAGTTAAAGATACTTATTTTATTTTTAAGAGAATTGAATTAAAAAAATAATATATAGAGTCTCAATTAATAAATGCATTTAATACGTTCCCCTTTTCCGTCTGTAAACTGCTTTTACAAATGCTTTTCAAGTGGCATTTGCAGGGCAAGTAAATCAAATCAAGCTTGCCCTGCTTGGATTTTAATATTTACTGTCCTCATTTTTAAAGATCTTATGCTCTGGCTTAGTACATCTTGGTCCTAATTTATAAGTGTGAAAAAGGTCCTCTAGAGTAAAGCATTTTTATTAAATTTAATGCAGTTAGTTATTCATATAATGGTCTATGTTCTTCCTGGATACATGTAGCTGTATTTTCACACACAATGCTACCACATTGCACTTTTGTTGAGAGTGTACAAATTTAAATTTCAAAATATTTGATTTTTATTTTGTGTTGATTTCCTGGAAAATGCATTCAGTTCATAAAATAATTCTTTTACAAGAATATTTTATATGGAAACTTGTCAGTTATATTGATAATTATTGGACACCAAAGCCAGTATCTGAAAACAAAAAGAAAAAATCGTTTCATCATTTCAGTGCATACTTCTTGTATTGAGGAGAAACCTGAATTTAAGGTAAAGCATATACAATATTTTGAAATATTTTAGTTTTTGGGAATTGGCACAATTACACGCAAATAAAACTGAAAATTGATAAGAATGTATTTATTATTTGTTCGATTTGAAATACTTGTTTGAAAGATGTGGAAAGTTCTGAACCAACCAGAAAAAAAATGAAATATAACTTTTTGTTTGAATCTAAAAATTGTAAGATAAGTATTTGTACAGATCTCCTGGAAGCTGGAATGGGAATATGTAAAACCAGGACTGGGTATAATGATCTGTGTTGAGGGTGCTTTACACTTTGTCAAGTGATTAACGTCATGCACCTGCAAAGCACGTCCACCACTCTGTCTACACTGTGCTCATTTGGGTCCCACTCTCTCTGGTACAAAAATAACCTTTGTGGCTGCAGGCCTTTCACTTGATTGCAAGGTTCTCAGAGCTGTTCATTGCTTTACATGACCACTAGCACTGGATTTTTTTCACTGTTATTGGGGAATATGACTAATGGAAAAGTAGTCCTTTCTCTTTTTTTTTATAGCAAAGAAAAGTTGAAATGATTCTATAGAACTGTCCTAAGAGTTAAGGTGCTAAAATTGTGTTTTATGGGATACATTTTTGTGATCTTTTATGGAAGTGAAACAGAGCAGCATATTGATGCCATTGGATTAATTCTTGTGCCCTAATCTCTTTAGGTTACTACAGAATCTCAGTGGCAGAAGGACTTTGTGTTACCTGCAGTGTTTTGCACTGAAAAGTACATTTTAAAAGATCCAGGATTTTTTCTCTGGCAGTAAAGCGATTCAGCTCATGGAATCTTATTGGCATTGTGCTGTTTACAGAAATTTCTTTCCATACATAGCATTGTTTGATGAATGTGTGTATTACCGGCTATCAAAAGCTATCGCCTTGAGAATGTATCTCATCCATATATCCACCTAGGACATTTGGATATTTGTATTTTGTCTGCTTATTATCATACAAGAAATGCAGAATACTCTTTTTAACGCCTCTGAATTGAGCATTGGATAAATTTAATGCCCAAAATTGTCAGGCTGCAGAGTTATGGTTGCATGATATCCAGTCCTCGCTGTTTGCTGGTATATGTGTGTTCAAAGAGAAAATCTGCTCATCAGGAGCAGATGTTATATCACTGCCAATATCTATCTCCAGTACTGCCCATCTCAATAAAAAGCGGAGCATCCATTATGCTTGCATTAGGTCCATTCTTGCATTTTTAGTTTCAAGAATTTTCAAGTACTGCTGTTCTTTGCTATGAAGTTGTTTTGTACATACATTTTTAAGAGTATTGGTGGGATATAAATGGCAGATCCCTCAATTTTTTTTGTATATGCTGTACATGTTCCCTTGTTACACACCTCTGGAGCAGTGCAGGAAGCAGTGTTCAGGGGTGTGATGGTGCTTATCAGATGGTCTGCAGCCTCAAAAAAAAATACTTTGGAAGCAAAAACATTTTAATTTTTATGCTGCTGATTAAGCCTATTGTGCAGGTTTCTCCAGCACCGCATAAAGTTTTTTATTTTATATATATATATATATATATATATATATATATATATATATATATATATATATATATATATATATATATATATATATATATATAATTTATATTATTTTTTTTATTGGAACAGGATAGCTTACAAAATGGATAGAGAGTGGACTCTGAATAAGCACAGGCCATTCAAATCGATGCTCTGCTCCACTGGTTTTGCTGCTGTAACAGTTGTTAAGCAGAGGATGTGTGCACACAGCATCCCAGTGCCCACTGTCCCACTAGCACAAAATCCACTTAGGGACTGTGGCCAAAAATCATGTATTTTCTGTATAGAATGAACTGAAGGAGAGATTTTACATATTTTCGTATTGTATTTTAACAGTTTTTTCTCAAATCCGTATACTAACTTTCATCTCTCTCCCTGTTTTCTTTTGTTATTTATATAATTTATTTTTGAAATTAATTTAATTTTTTTTCTAAATGGGAGGTGGGGATCTTTTCCAGTATTTAAAGACAAACACAATCAGTCCAGTCTTTTTAATATTTTTTTTTTTCCTCTGCCCTTTTCCCTCCCCCCCTTCCTTTTTTTTTTTTCTTTTTTTTTTTTTTGTCTTTTAAATATTAACATTATCCGCGTTTTCAAGCTGTGTATTTTCTTACAATAAAAAGAAAACGTTTAAAAAATCGATTAAAGAAAACAAAGGCTTTTAATTCTTTTTTGCATGCACTTTAAAAAGAAAATGCGTTTCAGGTCCTTGGTGAGGGAGGGGGGGGGGGGGGAGCAGGTGTGACTCGCTGTCGGAGATATTTTAGTATATTTGTAAATAAAGAAATGTTCATCACCCTCCTGTCTCATCATTTGTAAATTAGGAGTGTTTACTAAAATTTCCAAATTTTATGTCCCAGAACAACCATGATATTTGGGGGAGAATTGTTGACCTGAGATTTATTGAAAGTGTATTGTGAAAAATATTTAACTTTTTCTTATTTTAAACGAAGCATTTTGTGCTACTGTTCCCATACAAGGTAAGTGTTGTAAAGGGTTTTATATTTCATGTCATTCTCGGAATACTATGTCATTGGTGGTCTACTAGAAGACTGAAAAAAGGGGAGGGGGGGGGTGTTACTTATTATGGATCTATTTAGATTGTAGTGTTTTAGCATACAAGTTTTTTTTATCACATTAAAGAGTGGCTCTGCCATAAATTAACACTCCTACAACCATTACTGTGCATTTGCATTGGGAAGCAAACAATCTGGTCTGTCTTTTAACAGCTGTTTTGCTTTTGTCTTAAAATTGTTGTTTTAAGTGCCAGAAAGTGCTGAGGATAGAAAGATTGTTACTGGGAGAATCCTCACCATAGAATTTTTGTGTAATTGTAAATTACTGATTTTTTTTCTACATACTTTGGTTACAAAACTGGATAAATCCGTCTCCATTTACAGTAAGCTTTTACATATTTTTTTACTTCCAGAGGCAACCCAACACCAATAAGGAATGATATAATATTTTTGTGTTGTGATAAACTGCTTAGGAGTCATAGCCCAACAGATCTAAGATGATGAAAAATGGCCAAAGAGAATTACACACTCTGGCATTTAAGTAAACCCAAGATTCAAAGCAAGTGAGTGAAAAGGGCAGTAAAGGTGGCTTCACATTTAGTATAGCTGAATGAAAAACAAAGGCTGCATTTCTTCACCCCACCCTTCTCCTATCATCCTTAAGATATAGGAGCATGGTAATGTCCTCGGCTAAAATCTATGCAACTGATAACAAGTCCATTTAGTTTGGCCCCATATGCAACATTCATTTTTTCTAAAGATCAGTACAAAGCTATTTTTTGCCATTGGTGCAACACTTGTCACTTTACTTTTTACACTTTGTTAATGAAAAACCTTGTAAGTGTTTGAAAATGTACAAAACTGTGTCTTGACCTAGCTCAGTTTTTCTACTTGAGCAGGTAAGGGTACCAACTTACTTGATTGTCACTTTTGAAATGTTAATGCATTCACGTGCCTTAGCCTACTCTTTCCTGTAGAGCCAGAACTATGGGCGCAGTACAGTAACCAGGTGTCATTCTACAAATTGGTTCTAATTTAGTTGGTTCTTTGTAGTCCTGGACCTTGCTAGGCCTTCCTTGGCAATGAGTCTTTCTCAGCACTTTTTGTTGCAACAGCTCAATTACCCTTTGGATTTCTGTGGATTACTACTGAGCCTTCTGATTCTACATGATGGGGGAGGAATTCGCCTTTTCAGAGGAAAGTTGTATCATTTGTGGTTAACTCCTTTTTATAGGGTTTAAATTGCATCACTGAACAATGTGGTGGCTTTGAACATAAATACTATTTTGCAATGAGTATAAGGAAGATGGAAGGATTCATAAATGGGTAATTTGTAATTATTTGTTCACATGTTTAGTTCAGTTTAAATTTATCTTGCCTACATGTATCTGCCATTTTGTATCTTACACCATACACTGGTTGTCTCCTGTTATCACTGCAATTGTATGTGCATCAAGATTACAGTTTACCCTTTTGTGTCTTGTAAAATCTATTTCGGGGCAAATCAAGCTTGCAAATGTATTCCTTTTTTACTTGTCCTTGGTGCCCTGGAAGACATGCTGGAATCCTGAAGACATCTGCCAGATCAAGTATAATGTTGACATCCTCAGAACCTGCATTCTAGCGTTATATCAAAGCGTTTCAAAGATGTGCCTGTTACCTTCTCACATAGTCCTTGTACCTACTTTTGCTATCCTAAATCGGCCATCCAAAAATGTATTATTTATATAATTTTATGACCTTAGGCCTCATGCACACGAGACTCTGTTAAACGCGCGTTCAGAGGCAGTTGGACACTTTTTTCAACTGCACCTGAACGCATGCAATGTTATCCTATGTGTCCATGTACACAGTCTCGTTTTTTCCCGTTTTTATGCAGTTGCGTTTAACCTTGTTTTTCCAGAAGCAAAAAAATGCGTTCAGACACTTTGCTTTTCCACGTTTTAGACGCTAAACGCAGGCACCTGCGTTTAGCCGCGTTTGCGTTTATAAGCTTTTTTAAAGGAACCCAATTTTTTGGACCAGAAAACTCAGAAATATGAAGGCAAACCATAAAAAATAGTAGAAAAATTGGTTTAAAATGTCGTAATTAGTTTAGATAGTTCATAGAGCATATATACTCACTAATGCATACATGTTTGTGAAATATCCAATGGACATTCGCTGTGCCATCAACGGATGGGTCCAATATCGACAAGCTCTGATTCTGGACCTCTCATGCAAATTTGCAACGACATTGCTGCCAAATCAAGAGCAACATCAGGAGCATTTTTTGACATATATTCAATATGGGATCCATTTAAAAAAATAAAAACACAGACAGAGAGGCAAATGCAAGTGTACAACTGCTCTCTCTGCTGCTGCTGCTCACTCTGATCAAAATGGCAGAAATAGTTAATAATACATGCTTTCTGAGCTTGGGGAGGGTCTATATGATGTTATCTTTACAAATGCTTACAGACGCAAACGCGGCATCAAAACGCGCGTTTTTAAACGCAGGTTTCTGCTTTTTAAAACACGCGTTCAGCAGAGTTTGCATCTGCGTCTCGTGTGCATGGGGCCTAAGTAAGCAAGTGTCGGAAACCAGTATGTTTGCAGATTCAAATTTATAAAGCCTGTTTTGTGGTGTTTTTGTTTTTCATGGAACTTGTTTGGACAGAACCTGAACACATTAAAAGTACAACCCCAAGAAGCAGTGTTTTTCTAAGTTAAGCCCTAACATCCTTCTTTTGAAAACACATGTTGTGTTTGGGTCAACATCGCTGTGAGAAGAAAACATCAACAATACTCTGTCCTTCTGGCTTGCCCGCCTCTGCAGATCATTGCAGGCACCTAGCTCTGTGTTCTTTAACCCCAAGCTTGGTTCTTTTCAATAAGAATAGGCATTTGGCCCTGTAACATAGATTTTTCATACTAGTTGATAAGTCTCCATGTGTGATAATTGCCTCTGATGTTTAAATTGCATTGTATTAAAGTGACTGTAAGGGGTTGTTTTTTTTTTTTTTAAGTAACATGTCATACTTACCTCCACTGTGCAGCTCAGTTTGCACAGAGTGGCCCCGAACACCATCTTCTGGGGTCCCCCAGCGGCTCCTCCCTGCATCAGATAACCCCATAGGAGAAGCGAGATTACCTTGCGGGCACACTCCTGAGTCCCGCATTTGCGTCCATAGCCGCCGAATGCTGGACTCAGCCCCGCCCCCGCATTATTGGATTTGATTGACAGCAGCAGGAGCCAATGGCTGCGCTGCGATCAATCTATCCAATCAAGAGCCAGGACCTCATGGAGACAGGGAGAGCGCATCACCACCAACAGAATTATGGGGCTCAGGTAAGTAAAACAGAGGGGGCTGGAGGGCCGGTCACTGCCAGGTGTTTTTTTCACCTTTATGCATAGGATGCATTAAGGTGAAAAAACACACGAAGGTTTACAACCCCTTTAAGTAAGCCTTTAGGATAGCCCTAAATGGACTACTTTTCCAAGGGATACAGTAGATAATCAGATTGGTGGCAGGATCAGGTCAGGTTGCTTATGGCCATAATGAATTTTATATCCATTCAATACAAATACCTAAAGAAGCTATTATGTTTAAAATATTGGTAAAAATCTGAATAGATCTTGTGAAGGGAGGGAGGAAGGTAATTAACAACTACAAACTACTTTCAGGTGCTTCTCAACTCTTTCACCATGCATTTTTCTAAACACTTTCACTGGCATTGGGCGTTGTGTAGTGATACAATTTCAATTCGGTTTTTAAACTCGTTATAGACAGTTTTTTTAAACAATAAAATCACCTAATTATTTGCAATGAATGTCTCAATTACAGTGCCTTGAAAAAGTATTCATACCCCTTGAAATGTTCCACATTTTGTCATGTTACAACCAAAAACGTACATGTATTTTATTGGGATTTTATGTGATAGACCAACACAAAGTGGCACATAATTGTGAAGTGAAAGGAAAATGATAAATGGTTTTAATATTTTTTTTTACAAATATCTGAAAAGTGTGGCGTGAATTTGTATTTGGCCCCCCTGAGTTAATACTTTGTAGAACCACCTTTTGCTGAAATTACAGCTGCAAGTCTTTTTGTATATGTCTCTACCAGCTTTGCACAGCTAGAGTGACATTTTTGCCCATTCTTTGCAAAATAGCTCAAACTCTGTCAGATTGGATGGAGAGCGTCTGTGAACAGCAATTTTCAAGTCTTGCCACAGATTCTCAATTGGATTTAAGTCTGGACTTTCCTGGGCTATTCTAGCACATGAATATTCTTTGATCTAAACCATTCCATTGTAGCTTTGGCTGTATGTTTAGGGTTGTTGTCCTGCTGGAAGGTGAACCTCCGCCCCAATTTCAAGTCTTTTGCATACTGTAACAGGTTTGCCCTGTATTTGGCTCCATCCATCTCCCCATCAACTCTGACTAGCTTCCCTATCCCTGCTTTTAGACCTTAAAGTTCAATATTGGTCTCATCTGAGCAGAGCACCTTCTTCCACATGTTTGCTGTGTCCCCCATATGGCTTCTCGCAAACAGCAAGCAGGACTTCTTATGGCTTTCTTTCAACAACAGTCTTCCATAAAGGCCAGATTTGTGGTGGAGAGCACGACTAATAGTTGTCCTGTGGACAGTTTCTCCCACCTGAGCTGTGGATCTCTGCAGCTCCTCCAGAGTTACCATGGGCCTCTTGGTTGCTTCTCTGATTAATGTTCTCCTTGCCCAGCCTGTCAGTTTAGGTGGAGGGCCATGTCTCAGTAGGTTTGCGGTTGTGCCATACTCTTTCGTTTTTCGGATGATGGATTGAACAGTGCTCCATGAGATGTTCAAAGCTTGGGATATTTTTTATAACCTAACCCTGCTTTAAACCATTCTCCCTGACCTGTCTGGTGTGTTCCTTGGCCTTCATGATGCTGTTTGTTCACTAAGGTTCTCTAACAACCCTGAGGGCTTCACAGAACAGCTGTATTTATACTAGGGCTGTGGAAATGAAAGATTAATTCCTCGATTAATCGTTATTTTTTTTTTTTCGGTACTCACCTCTCCGGCTTCCTGGTTTTCAGGGAGTTCAGTCGTAGATGCGGTGACGTTACCGGACTCCTCCCCCCCCTTCCACAAGTGCCTCCGTCCCCTAACAAATGGAAGGGGGAGGAGTCAGATGACATTGAAGTTCTGATTGAACGTAACTTGTACGGGGGAGGAGCTATGCATGACATCACTCGCTGCTGCCCTATGGAACTCACACGATTGTCGGCTTTACATGCTGTGTTTTTATCATCTTTATGTGAGTAGTTTGTGTGTTTGAACACAAAAATGTAATCTTATACTTAAGCAGTGAGCACTTAGATCTTTTCTTTCTACCCATGACCTGGCGTCCTTGCTGAGATCTAAGGAGACGTGAGAGAAGTTTATGGTCCGTGTTAACCCTTTTGATACCCGCTTGCATAACCACCTGTTTGCACAGGGGTCCATGCCATAAGGTGAGAGTGATTAGTTAGACCGGAGGTGGAGGGATTGTGACGCTACTGTGGGAAAAAAAAAATTACTTGCGTCAGCACTACAGTTTGAAATTAAAACGTATTTGTGTGAACTGTGAAGTCAAGTCATGGATTGTGGAAACTAGCGTTGGGTGATTGTATATAGTGTATACCACATTTACCACTGACTAATGCAGAGATGCAATGTATGTGCGTTTATAATTGATCAAAATTAGTTGATTAATCGATTTTAAAAAATCGATTAATTGAACACGAAAATTTTAATCAGCAACAGCCCTAATTTATACTCAGATTAAATGACACACAGGTGGACGCTATTTAATAATTAGGTGACTTCTGATGTCAATTGGTTCGACTAGATTTTAGTTAGGGGTATCAGAGTAAAGGGGGCTGAATACAAATGCACTCCACACTTTTCAGATATTTGTAAAAAAAAAAAACATTTATCATTTCCCTTCCACTTCACAATTAGGTGCCACTTTGTGTTGGTCTATCACATAAAATCCCAATAAAATACATTTAAGTTTTTGGTTGTAACATGACAAAATGTGGAAAATTGCAAGGTATATGAATACTTTTTCAAGGCACTGTATATGAAGTTTATTCAAAGTTGTTTTTGTTGTATAAGGTACTTTACTTTAGCGTGTCTTTTTAAAGACTGGAGGAAGGGGGGGACATTCGCTAACATTTTAAATCTAAAGTGTTTAATTCTTAGGAATCAGTCGGGACAGCTATAATCAAATAAAAACACAATTATAAACCATGCAAATGATCTACCTCCACTTTTGTTGAATCTGTTTATGTACATGTTGATCTTGACTGATATAAAAAAAAAAAAAAAAAAAAGAAATTCCTTTTGGTAATGTTGATATTTTTATGTATTTCTGCTGGCCAGACACCCTTCACAGCATTTATTCTTACATTATGTAGACCTACCTGCAGTTGGAAATACACACATTAAATGTGTGTAGTACATTATACAGGTAAGTGGTATGCAGTTACATGAAAGGGGAGGCATATAATCAGGAAGGTTAAAGTTTACTTTTGACATTAGGATATCATGATGTATTAAAAGGTTTCCATATACAACTACCTATACACGTTTGGAGCATACATACTACAGTAATTACAATTGAGAGGGAGTCGACCAAATCAATTTGTAAAATGCCAAATACATAGATTTTATATCTCAGAACTGCAAATGTTCCGACCATACACAGCCCTAAAAAAAAAAAAACTGATGATATGATTATTGACAGTGCTTAAGGATTTTGCGTTTAGTATTTAGTTCCACTGTTCTGTACTCTAGATCATATAGTCCATGAGAAAATTGCTTAAAGTGGACCTGAGCTGAATAAAGATTTGCTATGTGATAGGGAATTATCTACAAATGTTTGTTGTGCCTAAGCAAGTTTTAAAATCCTTCTGAAAAAGAGAAAAGCAGTTTCTGACATGTGATTTTGCCTAGGCCAGGGGTGTCCAAACTGTTTTGAAAGAGGACCAGATTTGATGAAGTGAACATGCATGAGAGCCGACCATTTTGCCTGACATTCTTTGAACCATTAAAATTCGGTCTAAGTGTGTTCATCTGAGCACTAATACACTGCCCAACAAGAATCATCCTGCCTGTGTGGTGAAGAGATGAGCTCGGGTGTGCTATCTGTATATACCGTATTTATCAGCGTATAACACGCACCTTCACTTTAAAAGAAAAGTTTCAGGGAAAAAATGTAATTTTAATTAAAGAACTGCAGCAAAATAAGGGTCAGTGTCCATCTGCAGCCTTACCATTGCCATGAATGCAGGCCCCCCAGTGCCATTAATACAGCCTCACCATTGCCATGAATGCAGCCCCTCATTGCCTTGAATGCAGCCTCGCCATTGCCTTGAATGCAGCCTCGCCATTGCCTTGAATGCAGCCTCGCCATTGCCTTGAATGCAGCCTCGCCATTGCCATGAATGCAGCCCCCCCCCCATTGCCATGAATGCAGCCCCCCATTGCCATCAGTACAGCCTGATCGATGCCCACCTGCAGCCTGGGAGGGGGCGGGCCGACAGATTATATACAGAAGAATCTCCAGTTTTCTTGGTGGCCTTTTTAATACAAAGTCCCACCTCCTATGATAGACAGAACTGTCGTCCAATGGCAGCCCAGGAGATGGGACTTATTTTGTGGCCGCAGAGTAAACAGGAAATTCTGTATGCAATCTGTCGGCACTTCTACCGCCCGTTCCTGTCCCCTCCGAGGCACTGATAAATACAGTATATATTATTGGGGGCCACAAAAAATATATATGTCCAAATCACCAGTTGGGCCGTTTGAAACCGAAATGTGGGCCACAATTGGCCCACGAGCTGGACTTTGGACATGCCTGGCCTAGGCACTCCTCCTACAGCCTTCTAGCTGTATATCTGCAGTGCAAGAGGTACTGCTGCCTGTGACTGCTAGTTTTATGGAATTTGGTGATGTCACCACTCTGCTGCTCATTGTACTCCTTGCCGAAGAGAAATCTGTTTCTGATGTGGGGAAGCAAAGGACTTGCCTTGCAATAATCTTTCTGCTTCATTCATTCTCTGTGTCCATGTTTACTTACCTCTCCTGCTTTTTGATTGTTTCCCCACCAGTCATTGATGGAGAGGGGCAGCTTTGACATGAAAGCAAAGCCCTGCTCTTCTACCAAGATGGCTAACTCCACACTGAGACGCAATGTGAAAAAAAGGCATGGTTATTAGTAAGGGGGCAAGGATCAGCTGCAGGGAGGCTACAGGCAATACTGCTGACTAGAGTCCCCTCATGCCTTCTGTAAAAGCAATCAAGTGGCTAGACAGCCGCTATGATTGCTTTTCACAATGCAGGGAATCACCTGCTGAAAAAAACGTAATGATCTTAATGATGCCTGCAGCAGCTGCAGGAATTTCTCAGATATCTCCACTCAAGGTCCAGGACATCATATGATGTTCTTGCGCAAGAAGTGGTTTAAGGAGTTTTGGAACAATTCCGAAGTTAATGTAAAGATGCAAATTGGCACTCCAAATTAAAGCATTTCATGTGTTTATTGTGAATGCAGTGGCACATATGAAATTTACTTTTTAGAGCCCTGCAGGGTCCCTTTCTCAAAGCAACTTAGTGACGTCCCTGTGTTGCCTGGGGAGCGGGACCCTGCAAAGTCCCAAAAGCAGGCACATGCCTGGCTGATTATGTCTAACTGTAAGGCCAACGTATACATAATTCAGAACTTCTGGAATGATCCCTCGGCCATCCGGGACTCCCCCCCCTCCTGATTGTCTGAGACACAGCAGCAGTGCCATTGGCTCCTGCTGTTGTCAATCAATGTCAGTTAGCCAATCAGGAGAGAGGGGGCGGGGCCAAAGCACAGCTGTGTCTGAATGGACACATGGAGCTGCAGCTCAGCTTGGTTGCCCCCATAGCAAGCTGCTTGCTGTGGGGGGCACTCAACAGGAGTTGAGGGGCCAGGAGTAGCGAAGAGGGGACCCGAGAAGAGGATCCAGGCGGCCCTGTGCAAATTCACTGCACAGAGGAGGTGAGTATATCCTGTTTGTTATTTTTAAAAAAATTGAGACTTTACAATCACTTGCTGACTGCCTAACTGTAAATATATGTCATTACTTGGCAGCAGCTAGCTGCCGTAACCCTGATATCGTTTACAGCAGGCAGCCAGCTTTCAGATAAAAGTGGTCTCAGCGGCAGGTACGCAAGATCATTTTTATAAGGCCGTGGGAGAGGATACCAACCCCCGTGGCTTTCTGGTGTTTCCCGAGCTTACCGGACCCGTCGGTAACCCGGGAACCATTTTGTGCAGCCGATCATCAAGCAGGAAGCCGAGTCGGGGCTATCTTGTCCTCACTCGGCTTCCTGCTTGACGATTTATGCCCTTGGAGGACCGGAGCGACAGCTGACGTCACTTTGGCTTCTCAACCTTAAAGGAATGGGAGGGGTTTTTTTTGCTTTTAAAGGTAAAAGAGATCAGAGGTCTTTTTGACCCCAGATCTCTCACTAAACAGGACCTATAATGCTTATTTCTATTACAGGTGATGTTTACATTCCTTGTAAAAGAAATAAAAGTGATTAAAAAAATTGAAGGGACAGTAAAATAAATGAGAGAAAAATATTAAAGCGCACAGTAGCATATGCATACATAAGTCACGCCCACATATGTAAACGGTGTTCAAGCCACACGTGTGAGGTATCGCCACGATTGTTGGAGCAAGAGCAATAATTCTAGCACTAGACCTCCTCTATAGCTCTAAACAGGTAACCTGTAAAAAAATTGAAATTGTCACCTATGGGTTTTTTTAAGTACCGTAGTTTGTCGCCATTCCACGATCATACGCAATTTTAAAGCATGACATGTTCGGTATCTATTTACTCAGCATAACATATTTCTAGAAAAAAATGAAGCTGTTTTTTTTTTTTTTTTTTTATGAATTAACCGCTTGCCATCCACCCACAGTCAAATGACAGAGGAGAGGTGCGGCTCTCGTTCTGGGTGGATGTCATATGCCGTCACCCCAGAACGGCCACTCTCGCGCCCACAGCGCGGCAATTGCGGCCAGGCCATGTTAGTAGGACACAGCGCGACCCCGATCTCTGTAAAGAGCCGATGACACAGGTCTTTAACCATGTGATCAATTGGCTGTGTCCAATCACAGCCGGTCACATGTAAATGCAGAAGTGCTGGTAATCTGCTCTCCTCACCTCACACTGACAAAGTGTGTGGCAAGGAGAGACAATTAGAGGAATTTCACAGGGGACACCAGAACAGGTAATCGGGGCACTGATCATGCCCTAATTACAGTAAAGCCCAGCGCCACCAATCATTACCCATCTGTGACACCAATCAGTGCCCATTAGTGATGCCAGTCAGTGCTGCCTTTCTGTGCCGCCTATCAGTGCCCATCGGTGTGGCATATTAGTGTCTCATCAGTGCTGTCTAATCACTGTCGCCTTATTAGCGCACATCAGTGAAGGAGAAAAATTACTTATTTACTGACAGAAACTAAGAAACTTTGTTTTTCAAAAATGTTTTTTTGTAAAAAATAAAAAAAAACAGCAGTGATTAAATACCAGCAAAATAAATCTCTTTATGTGAAGAAAATGATAAAAAAATTATTTGGGTACAGTGTTGCATGACTGCGCAATTATCTTTCAAAGTGCGACAGCGCTGAAAGCTGTAGAATGACCTGGGCAGGGAGGGGGGTGATAGTGCCCTGTATTGAAGTGGTTAAAGTGTATCATTTGAAAGACCACTGCGCAAATACAGTGTGACATAAAATATTGCAAGGACTGCCATTTTAGGTCTCTGCTAAAAATATATATATATATATATATATATATATATATATATATACATATACACACACACAGTGGGGAGAACAAGTATTTGATGCACTGCCGATTTTGCAGGTTTTCCTACTTACAAAGCATGTAGAGGTCTGTAATTTTTATCATAGGTACTCAACTGTGAGAGACGGTATCTAAAACAAGAATCCAGAACATCACATTGTATGTGATATACAAAAAGGCAGAGAGGGTCCATTATATAATACAGCACCTCATCCCTTGATATAAAAGTATCAGTGTGGAGGGAGAGGGAGAGTTCTATTAGTTACCAAACCCAGGGCAAATGCTTATGCAAGCATTTGCCCTGGGTTTGGTAACTAATAGAACTCTCCCGGTCTTCTCTATAAGAATTCTGTCCCCTTTTCTATTCTTTTCTATCCAAATGGGTCTAACTTTCTATCTTACCGAGTACTGAATGGAACTAATCATGATACTTTTTCTACTAGACATACCAATTACGTAAAGTAGACGCACCCTGAGGAAGCCATTGTTATGGCGAAACATGTCGGAACAGTCTACTAAGACTCACCTAGTCCATCTCAGGTCACTTTACTCACACTAAGTGTGAATTGCACCCCTAAAATTTCATGTGTACAACCTGAATTTATTGTCAACTTTGTACTGTTTTCTATATCAATGATTACTTGTCGTTGTAAATGAAAATTTTAATCATTTGTCAAGACTTACACAACTGAGTCTTGCTTATAAAAATAATACATTGTCAATTTTTTGTGTATTCATATATATATTTTTTCTTCTTTTTTGTACTTATGCAATTTTTCTATATGTAATAAAAACCGTTTTATCAATTAACAAGTATTATGAGCATTGAACTGTGAGTGCACCCCGACTCTTCTATGTTATTCTCGCACCGCTATAATCCCTAATCCACTACCCCCTCCACACTGATCACATTGTATGATTTTTAAATAATTAATTTGCATTTCATTGCATGAAATAAGTATTTGATACAGCAGAAAAGCAGAACTTAATATTTGGTACAGAAACCTTTGTTTGCAATTACAGAGATCATACGTTTCTTGCAGTTCTTGACCAGGTTTGCACACTGCAGCAGGGATTTTGGCCCACTCCTCCATACAGACCTTCTCCAGATCCTTCAGGTTTCGGGGCTGTCGCTGGACAATACGGACTTTCATCTCCCAAAGATTTTCTATTGGGTTCAGGTCTGGAGACTGGCTAGGCCACTCAATAACCTTGAGATGCTTCTTACGGAGCCACTCCTTAGTTGCCCTGGCTGTGTATTTCGGGTCATTGTCATGCTGGAAGACCCAGCCCCGACCCATCTTCAATGCTCTTACTGAGGGAAGGAGGTTGTTGGCCAAGATCTCGCAATACATGGCCTCATCCATCCTCCCCTCAATAGGGAGCAGTCGTCCTGTCCCCTTTCCAGAAAAGCAGCCTCAAAGAATGATGTTTACAACTCCATGCTTCACGGTTGAGATTCTGTTCTTGGGGTTGTACTCATCCTTCTTCCTCCAAACACGGCGAGTGGAATTTAGACCAAAAGGCTCTATTTTTGTCTCATCAGAGCACATGACCTTCTCCCATTCCTCCTCTGGATCACCCAGATGGTCATTGGCAAACTTCAGACGGGCCTGTACATGCGCTGGCTTGAGCAGGGGGGCCTTGCATGCGCTGCAGAATTTTAATCCATGACGGCGTGGTGTGTTACTAATGGTTTTCTTTGAGACTGTGGTCCCAGCTCTCTTCAGGTCATTGATCAGGTCCTGCTGTGTAGTTCTGGGCTGATGCTTCACCTTCCTCATTAACACTGATGCCCCACAAGGTTAGATCCTGCATGGAGCTTCAGACTGAGGGAGATTGACGGTCATCTTGAACTTCTTCCATTTTCTAATAATTGCGCCAACAGTTGCTGCCTTCTCACCAAGCTGCTTGCCTATTGTCCTGTAGCCCATCCCAGCCTTGTGCAGGTCTACAATTGTATCCCTGATGTCCTTATACAGCTCTTTGGTCTTGGCCATTGTGGAGAGGTTGGACTCTATTTGAGTATGTGGTTGTCTTTTATACAGATAATGAGTTCAAACAGGTGCAGTTAATACAGTTAATGAATGAACAGGAGGGCTTCTTAAAGAAAAAATAACAGGTCTGTGAGAGCCGGAATTATTACTGGTTGATAGGTCATGAAATACTTATGTCATGCAATAAACTGCAAATTAATTATTTAAAAATCATACAATGTGATTTTCTGGATTTTTAGATTCCGTCTCTCACAGTTGAGTACCTATGATAAAAATTACAGACCTCTACATGCTTTGTAAGTAGGGAAACCTGCAAAACCGGCAGTGTATAAAATACTTTTTCTCCACACTGTGTATGTATGTGTGTGTGTGTATATATATATATATATATATATATATAAAAAAAAATATGTTTGGGGGTTCTAAGTAATTTTCTAGCAAAATATACAGATTTTTACTTGTAAACAAATGTGAGAAAAAGGCCTTGTCTTTAAGTGGTTAGTCCTTCTGTGTGTGCGTGTGTATAATATTTTTGAAACTTTTTTTTTTTTTTTTTTAAACTCTGTCTGTTTCCTCTCTCTCTTCAAATAATTTATATTAAAGATTTGGGGAAAAATATAAGTTTACATTACTTATACACATAGAAAAAAATAAACCCGAATGCTATAGTTATACATGAATGTACAAAGGTTATTGAAAGTGAAACAGAGATATATTCCAGTGGGCATACCTTGTGCATAACTTAGCTTGGTGAGCTACAACAAAATAATCAACAAAAAGAGTCATTCGGACTCAGCTGATCACAGATCAGGGTAAAGGGACTTGTCACAGCGGCCCTTTACCACATGATCAGCTGTGTCCAATGACAGCTGATCACTTTTTAATCAAAATCCGGTTATCGGCTTTAATTTCCTCACACTGTGTAGCCCCATCATCGCACATCAGTGAAGGAGAAAAATTACTTGTTTGCAAATTTTATAACAAACTATGAAAAAAAAATGTTTTTAGTCTAGACCAAACTAAAGAAAGAACAGGGATCAGGGAGAGTGCTTCAAGGATAGAATCTCCTAGCCATGCATCACATAATGTAGGCATTTCACCTGCGGCAGTAGACTTTGGGAGCTGTCAACTTCCTAGCTTTGGAATGACTGAATCCTGAAAGGCAGCTATCCCTCAGCACCTGGGTTTCAACAGCCACAATGTTAAAGTCAGCAACTAGGAAGCAATATAGTGGATCAGTCCTTGGGTGAAAAGGTCTGGAGTTTCCAGGAGGGCCTACAGGAAGTCTGTGAAGAGGCTGTGTATGTTTGAATACCTGGGCCAGTTTGGTGAAATGAGGGTCACTGGAATGCCCCCTGCTTTCTGTCACATGTGCCTAAGTACTTGGAGCACCTCGGGAAGGTGAGCCCACTCCCCAAGATCTAGATGCTGACTAAGTCCATATGCCATTTTTCCATGTATGGGATGTGAACAGTAGCTAGGGCAGGAACATGGCGTTCTGCCATACCCGGAATCTGGTCCACTTTCCCTTTCACTGGTGCTTCCCTGGTGGTTGATTTAGGCTACTGATGTGGCATTGTCCAACTGAAATCTGATTAGGTGACCTTGCAGTGGAGTAGCCAAGCATTGGAAGTACAACTGAATTGCGCACAGTTCCAAGATGTTCATGGGAAGTCGAGTTTCCTATGATGACCAAGTCCCCTGCACCTACAGGGCATTCAAGACTTGCTGGCACCCAACAGGCTGGAATCTGTTGTGAGGCTTGGGATGACTGGTCTTTTAACAGAAGACAGTCTAAGTAGCTCACAATGTAGTTACCCTGAACTCTATGCAGAGCAAGGTCAGGAGCAAGTACCTTTTGTGTAGACCTAGGGTGCTATGCACAAGACAGAGGGAAGAGGTTTGTAGTTGTCAGGGACATGCTGGCCTAACATTACTAATGCTCAAGGGCTGATGCAAATGCGCAGGCACGATCCCAGAAGCCAATAAACGGCGCCAAAATGCCATATAGAAATGCAGCAGGTTTACTACTACTTTGCTGTTTGATCTGTAGCTTATACCCGTATACCTGTTTTTGTGATCCTTACTTGATTCCTGTGTTTGACCCGGCTTCCTCTGACTACGCTTGCTATCTATTGTCCTGACCACAGCTTGCCTTGTTGACTCCGTTTAACCTCTCCTCTGCTTGATATCATGTTGCCAAGCCTTGCCTGCATCCTGACCATTCTTTGCCTGCCGTCTATGCCTGCATCTGATCATCTGTTACCAACCCAGCTTGTCTGACCATGCATCCTGTGTCTCCTGCTCTGCTTGCACCTGTCTGGTCCCTGCTGCCTTTTGCCACAAGCCTGGAATCTGCTGGCCTGCCATAGCCTGCTGTTTAACCTGGTGGTCCATTCTGGTTCACCACACGGAAGAAGATTCAGGCACCCATACTCTGTCACGGCCACTGTTACAACATCGGTGGTCCCTGAGCAGGGTTGTACGAGATGCCTTCCCTCTGAATGTTAGGCTCAGCCATTAGGTACGTGACGGTATCAGATAGCCATGTCAGAGACTGCAAGAGGGATCTCTCCTATGGAAAAAAATCTGCCAACATCTTGCGGCCCTCACCCAATCTGTCAAGACACTGCAGGAAGGTTATGTCCTGCTGGAGGAATCTGCACAGTCCCTGGCTACACCGGCAAGTACTACCTCAACCCCTGCCTCTACTTCTATTGCAGGGACTGCTACCACAGCACCCACAGTCATGATTGATGCTGCCCCCTGAACCCAGGGTTCCTACTCTGGAAAGATTCTCAGGAGACCAGGGAAAATTCAGGTCTTTTCGCAATGCATGTCATCTGTACTTCGCCCTGCAACCTCAAACTTTCTCACTCTTTACTCCAAGGTGAATCAGTCATGGACCCACCCGATGCTGGAAGGAAGTGACATACAGCTCCAAACCATGTCTACCTTCTTCGGTGCAATGGGTCAGTTGTATGACGACCCGCAATGGACTACCACAGCAGAGGCTGCTCTTTATGCACTCCAGCAAGGCCGCAGAGCGGCTGAGGATGTCACGGACTGTAGATGCTGGAGTGCAGATACCCAGTGGATTGAGCCCTGCGACACCAGTTCTGTCTAGGCCTATCGAAAGGCCTGAAAGATGAATTGGAACGGGTCAGAGTACCAAACACCCTGGAGACCCTAATCACACTGGCTATTCAAATTGACCGACGGCTCCATGAGCCACGATCAGAAAGGTCTTCTGCCAGCTCTATTCCCGTCCATTCTGCTCCTGTTAACTCTGCAACCAAAGCACCAAAGACCATTGAACTCATGCTAATGAGTCCTTCCCTGTCTCCTGAGGAATGTCTTCATCGTTGGCAAAACAACTTCTGTCTATACTGCAGAGAAGCGGGTCATTATGTACGCACATGCCCAGCCATGACACGCAAGTGTCTGTCTATCTCTCCTGTTAACCTACCACCTTTATCTGCCAGTACAACTCATTTAGCTCTCTCAATCTCATTTCAGCTGCCAGAAGGGGAAGTGTCATTCACCGCAATTATTTATTCTGGAGCTTGCAGTTGTTTTATGGATATGACTTTTGTCACACAACAACGCATTCCCTTACAGCCCAAGGCAGAAGAACTTTCCATTTATTTGGCTGATGGTTCATGCATTAAATCTGGACTTGTCAATAGCATTGCCTACCAGAACCTTCAGCTGCCTCCACAACCTTACTTTGTATGGACTCTGTGTCTGAACCCTATCACGACTATCTCAATGCCTTCAGTAAAAGGGGGGCTGACATTCTTCCTCTGCATCGATCATACGACTGCCCGATCGAGTTACTCCCAGGGGCTGATATTCCCTTTGGAAGGATTTTCCCTCTCGCAGAATGAGAACAGGAGGCACTAAAAGAATGTCAGTGAGAACTTGAAGGGCTTCATCCGACCCTCTACTTCCCCAGCAGGGGCAGGAATATTTTTCGTAGAGAAGGACCACTCTCTATAACCCAGTGTGGATTACCGGGAGCTTAATAAAATTTACGGTTCAGAACCGATATCCTCTTCCTTTGGTACCTGAACTATTCCATAGACTGAGATCTGCAACTATCTTTACTAAACGGGATCTATGGGGGGCCTACAATTTGGTCCGAATGCGTAAAGGAGAATGAAAGACGGACTTCTGTACCAGATTCGGCCACTTCGAGTATCCTGGTAATGCCCTTCGGTCTGTGCAATGCTCCTGCTACCTTCATTGACGATGTATTCCGAGACATTCTAGACATTTTCATGATCTTTTATCTAGATAATAATGTTCTAATTTTCTCCATTTATCTTGTTCTATATCGAGGGCATGTCAGGAGTGTGCTGTACCGGTTCTGCCAACATGGACTATACGCCAAAAGTGAATAATGTGAGTTTGAGCAGCATAGCATCCAATTCCTGTAATTAGTAATCTCACCTGAAGGAATTAAAATGGATTCCAAAAAAAGTCTCCGCCATCCTGGACTGGCCTGCACCAACCAATAAGAAAGGGGTACAGTGCTTCCTAGGATTTGCCAACTCTTACAGAAGGTTTATCAAGGGCTTTTCCCCCATCATCACCCCTGTCACGCAGCTGACCAAACAGAGCATTCACTTCCACTGGACCCCTGTAGCACAGGCCGCATTTGACGCTTTAAAGAGACTCTTTACTTCAGCACCTATAGTAAGTCATCCAGACTCATCTCTACCATATGTACTGGAAGTGGATGCATCCAAAGTCACGGTAGGAGTCTCACAACACCAGGGCCTTAAAGACTTAAGGTTGAATATAGTTTTTATTGATTTTAAAAGGGAAAAATAACACGAATAAAGGGAGGGTACAAAATGTATAAACGGAAAGATTTGCGCTAGGTGTAAAAAAAGTATATGCAATCAAATCATTATAATATACCGTGAAGGTTATCCTGGTGCTGAACATTTATAACCCCGATATAGGGCACAAAGATAGAATGTATAGAAAAAAAAAATGCAGCGCTGGATAATAAATATTTTCTAGTTACTGACAAGTAACAAAAAACATGGGTGCTGTCAAAATCAAATATTGTGAATAAGAGCGGTATGAACCACATATATAAAAAGGACCAATATTCAAAATAATCAAATAATGATTCATAAAAAATGTGAAAAGAACAGTGTGAACCACATATAAAAGCAATCAAAATATTAAAATAATTCAAAAGGAAAGTTCATAAGTGAAAGTCCAAAAGAAATCTTGTGTGAAGATTAATCTTATGTGAAGACATCCACATTATACTCCAACAGGTACTTTCCACCTCCTGTGCTGCCCGTCACCACAGAGTAAGACAAAAGGGAAGGCTTACCAGAAAGCCAGCGACCGCCCTTATTCAGGGGGGTCAAACTGAGCTTAGTAGAACAGCCTTGGTGCTGTTAAGTATCACCGACATCCCATTAGATCGCCCTTCCACTGCTGTATTTCTTTTGTGTGAGGGATAATTGCAGGATCCTTAATTCCCTTAACTCCCCACCCATTCCCTCCAGTGGATGGGGAGCAGGAAAGAAAAAAAAGGTCCAATAGTGTAGGCAACCTACACCTTGTACCTTGCAAGGTAAATAAAAATGGGCTCCAAGCGTCTATGGATAAGGAAAGACTATCGCGCATGCGCAGTGCGTATGTATGCGTCCAACCTACGACCGTTTTGTCAGATATGACGTCATCAGGGGTACAGAATGAAGAAAAGGAAGGGGGTGGGGGGGAGTGGTTCTCACATACTGCCCAACATACAAAACATAACAGATCTTAGCAACCCAATACCCTACAATATGGTGCCCACTTTACTTAGGACGCTGCATTTAATATATAACATATAAGCTGACTGTCGGATAGGGGGGTATGGAAGCGGGGACTAGAAAAAGAGGGGAGAACAGGGGAGGGGGGGGGGACTCAGCAGTATAGGTCTAGGGACATCTTGATTTCCCATACATTAACCCTTAGAGGGGTATCAATATGACCTTAATTGGTGATTCCTTCTATATCTGTGCAATATGGGACCTATTCCTCAGGAAGAAATTCTGTTAAGGAGGAGGTCCGAGGATGAGTGGTGAAGCCATAGGTACCATAACTGTTTGTGTTTATCCCATGTATCCCCCCATCTTTGCCTGTAGCTCTTCCATGAGCATAGTATTGTTGAGGATGTCTATCCATTCGGTAATAGGGGGGATGGTTTCCGATTTCCAATCTTGCGATATGACATGGCGGGCTGCAGATCAAAAGAATCTGAGGAAGATCAAAAGAATCTGAAGAGGTTTTTCTTGTGAGATTTAATGGGGCCTGGTAGAATGGATAAAAAAGCCTCTGTAGGAGAGGGCACTAGAGAGACATTGTATAAATCATTATATATACCAAAAACCTTGTCCCAGAAAGGGCGAACTCGGTCTCACTCCCACCTCATGTGATTGTAAGAGCCTTTTCCTCTGTGACAGTGCCAGCAAGCATCCAAAGTGTTGGGGTACATCTTATTCACCGTGACTGGATACCTGTACCACCGAGATAACTGTTTGTAGTTTTTCTCTTGTGAGAACCCGGAGATGGACAATTTGTGTGCGAGTGTGAATGAGGTATACCATTGTTCCGGGGATATCTCCATACCTAGATCCCTGGACCACTTTTGCATGAAGTTACGGAGTGAGTTGTAGGTATAGAACTGTATGTCTTTATAAATCAGAGATTTGGGGTCTGAGAGAGACTACACATATGCTCAAATGTCGTGAGTGGTCTGTGGACCTGTCCTGAGAGGTGAAGTGTCTTGCTGTGTTGTGTTAGGGACAACATGGAAAGCCAGTCAATCGCGGTGGGGTTTGCATGTCTGGTGGTGTACGAACTGTCTAGTGGTGGGCCACTGTGCTCTGGTATAAGAACCACATTGTCCTCGTGTATTGTAGGTTAGTGCTGGATAATCAAATAAGGGGGACAGTGGGCTAGGGTCTGTGGATAGGGCGAAGGTGGTTTGTTTGCTATACCATGTGGAGGGCGCAGCCAGTGTCAGATGAGATATTCCATTCATTGTGCAGAATTTAACATTGTATCCCCATAGGAGAGCCTGAAGATCTACTTGTGCCATGTCTTGTTCAATGATCGTGGATGGTTTGATTAGGGGTCAGGGAAACCATTCGAGGAGTCTCAAGATTATAGCAGAGGAATGGTAGAGTTGAAAGTCTGGAAGACCGATGCCTCCTCGAATTTTGGGGGCACACCAGTATTTTATGTTTAAGTCTGGGGGGGTGGTGTTGCCAGATGAACTTGACCGCTAGGGAGCGAAGCGTATGAAAAAAGGCATTGGAGAGGGAGGATGGGGAGGGTTTGAAATAGATATAGTAATTTAGGGAGAATATCCATCTTAAGGACATTCATTCGTCCCAACCACAAGAGTTTAAGGTGATGCCTGGATTCTAGTGAGCGCCAAATTTTAGTCAGCAAGGTACTGTAATTCAAGGCATACATGTTGTGTGGGTCCCGAGGGATCTGTGTCCCTAGGTATTTAATCAAGCGTGATTGCCAGTGGAATGGAAAGTTTCTTTGGACTAGGGTAGCGGTTGTCGGGGTGAGGGAGATATTCAGAGCTTCTGTTTTGGTAATATTCAGTTTGAAGTTGCTGTGTGCTCCGAAGCGGTCAAGCTCTTGGAGTAAGGCGGGAATGCTAATATGCGGTTGCGTGACATAAAGGAGCAGGTCGTCTGCATATAGTGATAGCTTGCGGTGTGCTGAGGGTGTGGGGATCCCATGGATAGTGTCGTTACTGCGAATGGCTTGGGCCAAATGTTCAACAGTAAGTGCAAACAATAATGGGGACAACGGGCACCCCTGTCTTGTATCGTTCCTGATCTCAAAAGCCTCTGAGAACTCCCCATCGGCTGCTACGTTCACTGATGGGTTGGAATATAGTGACATTATTTTGTTTAATAGTTTCGGGCCTAGGCCTATCTGATGTAAAGATGCTTGTAGAAAGGGCCAGCTTACCCTATCGAATGCCTTCTCGGCATCACACACTAAAAGGCATGTGAGGATATTGTGGCGTTAAACGTACAATATAAGATGTAGGGTTTTAGTGGTGTTATCCCTAGCTTCCAGACCTGGGATGAATCCAACTTGGTCACTATGAACTAGGGAAGGTAGTAGGGGGCTAAGCGAGTTGCTATGATTTTGGAAAAGAGTTTAATATCAACTTTCAATAGAGATATGGGCCTGTAGTTGGTGCATTGTAAATGGTCTTTTCCGGGTTTGGGCAATACCACTATCTGGGCATGGAGAAGTTGTGGCTATAGGGGATGATTCTCATCCACCTCAAATGCGCCATAATTGGGGCCAGCTCTTGAGCGAATGTTTTATAGAACAGGAGTATACCCGTCCGGGCCTGGGCTTTTGCCGCTCTTAAGTCCTTTTAATAGAGGTCAAAAAGTCTGAAGTGATGGGTTGTTCGAGACTGCTTCAGAAGGGGAGATCCTGGGTAGGGCCGTGTCCTGAATATATTGTTGTAAGTCTGAGGTGACCGGAATGGGCGGTGTGCTCTGTGTCAGGAGTGGGGGAAGATTGTAAAGAGAGGAGTAGTAATCTTTAAATTCAGAGACAATCTCTGAGTTCTTGTGCTTTTTTTTTGGGAGATCATGTGAGATATATTTTGTCTATGTTGTCTAGGGTGTATGACCCGGGCTAGATGTTTCCCACATTTATTTGCCTGGGAGTAGTGAATATGGCATCCTTTATTGCGGGCGGTCAGTGATCGCTCTGTGAAGAGGTGTAATAGATCTCGGCGTGCATTTGACAGTTCGACTAGCATCTTGGGGTCTAATGTGCGTGGATTCAAGAGAGGCGAGTTATGTCTTCCGTGCAAGCTCGTTTCAATCTAGAACCGTGTTGCATAAAAATCCCCCGTAACACACATTTTAGGGTCTCCCATTTATTCATGGCACAGGTCTCATCTCTAGTGTGGAGTTGGACAAAGTCTGTGATGGCTTTAGGCACTGCCGTAGTGCACAGTGTCAGTGAGTAGGTTGTCGTTTAATCTCCAGGTGGCCCTACGTGCGCGTTGTGGTAGTCTGCCAAGGGTTATGTGCATTGGAGCATGGTCTGACCACAATTTCAGACCGATCTTGCAAGTGGGATTGAGGTCCAGTAGTGTTTGTGAGAGAAAAATGTAGTCTATCCTACTATAGGACTTGTGTGCAGGTGTATGTGTAGTCTCTCTCAGTGGGGTGTAATGCTTCAACCAGGGATAAGTCCGCTAGGGTGGCACGTATTTTAGATAAGGTAGCAAGGGCAATGTGTGACTTACCGGTGGAGGAATCCAGTCTCGGGATGAGGGGGAATGTTGAAATCTCCTCCCAGGATTAAATTGTGGTTTAGGCTTTCAGGCGGGCTGTCAGAGGAGAGGAAGTGGAGCTGTTCCTGATTCGGGAAATAAACATTAGCAATTGTGAAAACCGTTGATCTTGCAATTTCAAAAACAATGTGTATCTATATCTGATCGAGCACTTAAGGGGTAAAAGAGCTATGGAAGGCCACGAGACGTCCTTCGTTTTGGCTACAGGGTTTGTGCTATGGTACCAGGTCGTGAAGTGTTTGTCAGGCAGTAACGGAATTGTGTCAGAGTGAAAATGGGTTTCCTGAAGTAACCGTATCTGTGTTTTGGCTTTGTGGAAATGATGTAGTATTTGTCTGCATTTTTCGGGGTATTAAATCCTCTACAATTCAGCGAGGATATCTTAAACTCTAAGGTGGAAGCCATGATATGTGGATCGTGGGGTTGCATGTCGAACTACAGTGTGTCAGAGCGTGAAAAGGCTTAACGGTGGAACTCTTAGCTGAGGAGGGAAGGAGGAGAAGTAGGAAGAGAGAGGGCAAAGTATGGGGAGAGGGTACATGCACCGGATTGGTGGCAGATTTAACTGAACTATGTGCAATTCTAGTGCATTGTAGTCTTGGGGAGGGTATCATAGAGAGCATGTAGTAGTTTTCTCGATCATGTACGTCTGAACGTACTACTTCTATCATGCGGGGGGGGGGCTGCTCCCTCTAGTGTCCATTTTGGGATGGAGATAATGCGCACTACCACGTAGATCTAGAGTAAACTCTAAATACAGAGGCAGTAAAGACTCTGCCAACCCTATCGTGGGGAATGTGGCTAATCTGACTTGGGGCATTCTGCCTCCGTCCAAGTTATACAGTCATGGCCAAAATTGTTGGCACCCCAGAATTTTTTTTTCCCAGAAAATCAAGTATTTCTCACAGAAAAGTATTGCAGTAACACATGTTTTGCTATACCCATGTTTATTCCCTTTGTGTGTATTGGAACAAAACAAAAAAGGGAAGAAAAAAAGCTAATTGGACAAAATGTCACACAAAATTCCAAAAATGGGCTGGTCAAAATTTTTGACACCCTTTCAATTGTGGATAAAAAAAGATTGTTTCAAGCATGTGATGCTCCTTTAAACTCACCTGGGGCAAGTAACAGGTGTGGGCAATATAAAAATTACACCTGAAAGCAGATAAAAAGAAGAGAATTTCACTTAGTCTTTGCATTGTGTGTCTGTGTGTGCCACACTAAGTGCTGGTTCACACAGGGGCGACACGACTTCCAGCGCGACTTTTGGAGGCAACTTGGACACGACTTGAGGAGCTACTTCAACACGACTTGGGGCGACTTACAACAGGACTTTAAGTCGCCCCAGGCCAGGCGACTTTGGCCGTGGCCAATCAGAGAATAATCAGCTCTGGAGGGAGAACTCCACGCCAAATTTTAAATAAAAAACTGGCATGGGTTCCCCCTCCAGGAGCATACCAGGCCCTTAGGTCTGGTATGGATTTTAACGGCAACCCCCTACGCCGAAAAAATCCATACCAGACCCTTATCCGAGCACGCAGCCTGGCCGGACAAAAACCACACCATTTTTAAAAATATTTTATTGCACTGCTCCGGGGTTCTTCTTCCGTCTTGGGGGTCTTCTCACCGGACTCCTCCGCTGTCTTCTGCTCTTTTACCTAGCTCTTTCACGAGCGGAGGAGCCCGGCTTTCTTCGTCGTCGCTGCCGTCGTCTGGGGGTCTTGTTCCGCCTTCGGGGGTCTTCCGGGGTCTCTTCTTGCCACTGTCGCCGCCTTCTGCGCCGTCTTCTTCTTCCTCCTCTTCTTCTTCCTCCTCTTCTTCTTCTTCCGATGTTGACTCGTCGCTGTCTCTGGCGGGAATGGCAGAGACGCGCTGTGTTGTGACTTATATAGGGACAAGGAGGTGGGGTCACATGCTCATGTCACATGGTGACCCCGCCCCCCTATGATGTCACAGTCCCAGAGGATGCTGGGACTGTGACATCATATGGGGGGCAGGGTCACCATGTGACATGAGCATGTGACCCTGCCTCCTTGTCCCCCATCATACCCCATACTCATTCACATAGGGTGGGGGGCCGGGATCTGGGGGCCCCCTTATTAAAGGGGGCTCCCGAATTTCGATAAGCCCCCCGCCCGCAGACCCCAACAACCAACGGCCAGGGTTGTTGGGAAGAGGCCCTTGTCCTCATCAACATGGGGACACGGTGCTTTGGGGTGGGTGGGCGCAGGGTGCCCCCCTTCCCCTTAGCACCCACCCCCGATGTTGAGGGCATGCGGCCTGGTACGGTTCAGGAGGGGGGGGGCGCTCGCTCGTCCCCACCCCCTTTCCTGACCGGCCAGGCTGCATGCTCAGATAAGGGTCTGGTATGGATTTTGGGGGGACCCCCACGCCGTTTTTCTCCTAGAGGGGGAACCCATGCCGGTTTTTTATTTAAAATTTGGCGTGGAGTTCCTCCTCAAGGAGACAGTCGCGTCCATATAGATGTAGATCCGACTTGGAGGCGACTTCCATTGAAATCAATGGGTACAAGTCGCCTAGAAGTCGGATTGAAGTAGTACAGGAACCTTTTCTGAAGTCGGAGCGACTTCAGTAGCGTTCATTAAGACGGCTCTCATTCACTTGCATGTAATTTCTGATGTCAAGCCACTTTTGGTCTGACAAGTCGCCCCCCAAGTCGCAGTAGTGTGAACGGGCTCTCAGCATGGAAAACAGAAAGAGGAGAAGAGAACTGTCTGAGGACTTGAAAAATATCAACAATCTCAAGGTTCCAAGTCCATCTCCAGAGATCTAGATTTGACTTTGTCCACAGTGCGCAACATTATCAAGAAGTTTGCAACCCATGGCACTGTAGCTAATCTCTCTGGGCGTGGACGGAAGAGAACAATTGATGAAAGGTTGCAATGCAGGATAGTCCGGATGGTGCATAAGCAGCCCCAAACAAGTTCCAAAGAAATTCAAGCTGTTCTGCAGGCTCAGGGAGCATCAGTGTCAGCGCAAACTATCCATCGACATTTAAATGAAATAAAACACCATGGCAGGAGACCCAGGAGGACCCCACTGCTGACACAGAGAAATAAAAAAGCAAGACTACAGTTTGCCAAAATGTACTTGAGTAAGCCAAAATCCTTCTGGGAAAACGTCTTGTGGACAGATGAGACCAAGATAGAGCTTTTTGGTAAAGCACATCATTCTACTGTTTACCCAAAATGGAATGAGGCCTACAAAGAAAAGAACACAGTACCTACAGTGAAATATGGTGGAGGTTCAATGATGTTTTGGGTTTGTTTTGCTGCCTCTGGGTGCCTTTAATGTGTGCAAGGCATCATGAAATCTGAGGATTACCAAAGGATTTTGGGTCACACTGTAGAGCCCAGTGTCGGAAAGCTGGGTTTACGTCCGAGATCTTGGGTCTTCCAGCAGGACAATGACCCCAAACATACGTCAAAAAGCACCCAGAAATGGATGGCAACAAAGCGCTGGAGAGTTCTAAAGTGGCCAGCAATGAGTCCAGATCTAAATCCCATTGAACACCTGTGGAGAGATCTTAAAATTGCTGTATGGAAAAGGCACCCTTCCAATAAGAGACCTGAAGCAGTTTGCAAAGGAAGAATGGTCCAAAATTCCAGGTGAGAGGTGTAAGAAGCTTATTGATGGTTATAAGAAGCGACTGATTTCAGTTATTTTTTCCAAAGGGTGTGCAACCAAATATTAAGTTATAGGTGCCAAGAATTTTGACCAGCCCATTTTTGGAGTTTTGTGTGACATTATGTCCAATTTGCTTTTTTCCTCCCTTTTTTTGTTTTGTTTCAAATAGGAAATAAACGTGTATAGCAAAACATGTTACTGCAATACTTTTCTGTGAGAAATATCTGATTTTCTGGAAAAATGTCTGGGGTGCTAACAATTTCGGCCATGACTGTAACTAAACATATTAAAACAGGTTATGCAGCACCATTGGCAGTATAAAAGATTAATCAATCGATCAACGTTCAGGGACAACACATATCTAAACAATAATAATGCATTTAACATCTAACATTTAAGCGCTTCCAGACCGCCTCCTGCACATATACGTCGGCAGACTGGCACGGCTAGGCAAAAGCACGTACAGGTACGTCCCCTTTAATTGCCTAGCTGTGGGGTCGAGGGTGCGCCGCCGCCGGAGGCACGCACCTAACCCGGTCGGGAGCTCCGTGACCACGGCCGCGGGACTAGCGGACCCGATCGCCGCTGGTGTCCCGCGATAGGGTCACAGAGCTGAAGAACGGGGAGAGGTCTGTGTAAACAAACCTCTCCCCGCGCTTCCTACACTGCCTGTCATTGATCGGCTGTTCCCTGTCATTGGGAAAGCCGATCAATGACGTCAGACGTCAGCCCCGCCCCTAATGTAAAAAAAAACACACGTCACAGACCATAACCCATCCCCGCCCCCTAGTGGTTAACTCTTTCACTGCCAGTGTCATTTATACAGGAATCAATGCATTTAAATAGCATGGGTTGCTGTATAAATGACAATGGTCCCAAAAATGTCCGATGTGTCCGCCATAATGTCGCAGTCACAATAAAAATCGCTGATCGCCGCCATTACTAGTAAAAAAAAAAATAATAAAAATGCTATAAAACTATCCCCTATTTTGTAAACGCTATAACTTTTGCGCAAACCAATCAAGAAGAGAAGAATACGTATCGGCCTAAACTGAGGAAAAAATATGTTTTTTTGTATATTTTTTAGGGATATTTATTATAGCAAAAAGTAAAAAATATTGCATTTTTTCAAAATTGTCACTCTATTTTTGTTTATAGCGCAAAAAATAAAAACCGCAGGGGTGATCAAATACCACCAAAAGAAAGCTCTATTTGTGGGAAAAAAGGACGCCAATTTTGTTTGTGAGCCACGTCGCACGACCGCGCAATTTTCAGTTAAAGCGACGCAGTGCCGAATCGCAAAAAGGGGCCTGGTCCTTTGGCTGCAAATTGGTCCGGAGCTGAAGTGGTTAAAGCCTATAATTTGTATGAACATTGGAACTTATCCCCGAGCACAGCTGAATAAATCACGTCCATCTAATTTCTGGATTCCAGGAGGAATGACCACCAAAGGGGGTCACACGCCCCTCCCCGGGGTTCTGGGTCAGAAAAAAATTTGTAAAAAAGGCCAGAACCCTCACAGGCTGGTGGGGAGGGGGGTGTTTCATCCAGCCGGAGATTTGGGAGCTCGTGAGCAGGAACGTTTTTTTTTTTTTTTTTGGAGTATGTTTCCCATCCAGAAAAAAAGAGGGAGGCTTGGGGTCGCAGATCTAAGAGGCCAGGCTGGCACCTGTATTTGTGGCAGCTCTAAAGTCACCAGAAAGTTAGCAAGGTCCCAGAGGGTACAGAAGACAGCCGATTTGCCATTGTGTGATGCAGAGAATTGGAACGGGAATCCCCATCTGTATTTGATCTGTTTTGCTTGTAAGGCATCTGGGACTGGTTTCAGGGCTTTCCGCATAAGTAGGGTCTGTCTAGACAGGTCAGTTAGTAGCATAACAGGGGAATCATTGAACATGATGGTCTCCTGGGAGCAGGCTGCCTGCATGATGTCAGTTTTCACATTTAAAAAATCTATTCGGCATATGACATCCCTGGGATAAGCAGGATTCAGGTTGCGGGGCCCCAGTAACCTGTGGATTCTGTCAATTTCGATCAGTGTCTCTTTGGGTTTGTTCAGCAGTTGGATAAACATGGTGGCGGCTGCCACTGCAAGATCTTTATTTCCCACTGAATCTGGCAATCCGCGTTTGCGGATATTGCTGCAACGGCTTCTGTTCTCTTGGTCGTCCAGACGTAGAACAATTGTTGGATTTGATTTGTGTGCTTTTTCAAAATACCCTCATTCTCAGACATTCTGGTGACTGATTCCTCTGTTTTCTCAATGTCCTCCATGCGGTCGCCTATGTCTTTGCAGAGGTCACTAATCTCCCTCCTGTAAGACCTCTCCAGCCTGCTGATGTAGGATTCTATGTCCTGTTTTGTGGGGAGGGCTTTTATATAGGCCTCCATGTCCCATCTTTCCCCTGGACTGTGGGGGGGAGGAGAGGGGCTTCTGGGGTCAGAGGGACTCCTGGAGTGAGTGGGCTCTGGGTCTGAGGACTGGGGGGAGTGAGGGGAGTGCACGGCCTGTACCAGCGATTCTGCTTGTGTGACCTGTGCAACCACCGCCATCTTGGAGGCTGGCATGGTCCTGTTGTCCGTTCCCTTTGTGGCAAAATAACTGCCGATTTCCGTGCTGGGAGTGTTGCTACACCCTCTCCGGCTCAAAAGGTAAGCCGGGGGTTCTGTCTGCAGTGCTGTGTGCCGAAAGAAGGACGGGAGCGGGAGCTGGTCTGTCAGACATCCTTCCGCTCCATGCGCCAGGTCATGCCCCCCAGGGCCTTAATGACTTAATGCATCCTGTAGCCTTTTTCTCTTGTAGACTTTCTCCAGCAGAGAGAAATTATGGCGTTGGGGATCGAGAATTACTTGCCATAAAGGCGGCTCTGGAAGAGTAAAGGTATGTCCTGGACAAATCTATACTGACCACAAAAATCTTGAATATCTGAGGACTGCTACGCGCCTAAGACTTCGTCGAGCACATTGGGCCCTGTTTGTTTTTAAGATTCGTTTTCCATACTACCTATCGGCCGGGCTCGAAGAATGTAAAACCAGACACATTTTCCCGGGCTCGAAGAATGTAAAACCAGATGCATTTTCCCGTATATTTAATGACCCCAAGGTACCACCTGTGCCAGATGCTCTTTTTATCTGAAGGTATCTTCTTATTTTACAGAATGATCTTCTCACCCGAATGAAGCAGGCTTCTGTAAATGTTCCTAGTCCTCCAGGGGTCACATTGATGTTGCAGGAAGAATTACTATGGAAGGAAAACAAGGTATTTGTAAGACTATTGTCGCCAAACTCAAAAAGCCACTGATTCTGATATAGCAATTTTTTTTTGGGTGCGCTCCAGGAGCACCAGATCCAACTCTAGCCCTATGTCTCCAAACAGCATGTGTCTCAGGCATGGCAGACAGAGTATGCGGTCTCAGCCACCCTAAGTCCCCCTTCTGCGTCCACCAGTTTGGACTGAGATGCCTTACGGGCCTGCCCGATAGCTGCAGCGAAAGAGCCGCATGTGGTGGCTTTAAAGGCAACCCATACCAAAGGGAGGGAGGCACTCTTTTGTTTATCCAATACGATTTCATTTCGGCCAGGCTTTGATCAACAATAGCCTGGTCAGTCAGCCATAGTGGGCTCAACCTCCACAGTCGATAAGAGGAAGGTGTTCCCAGAGTGAGGTCCATCATCAAAGGAGAGTTATCGGACAACGCTCTAGGGAGGTATTTAACCTCAGACACCATATTATGCATAGCCGACAAGACGTGACATAAATCAATGCGTGACAGTGTACCGAGAGAATCAGATTGGCATGAGTATTCCCTGACATAAGCATGCTTCCACCTCCAGGCCTCCGCCAGGTCAAATTGAGTCAGAAAGGTACCTAAGGGCATGTAGAGCATCGGAACCTGTCAGTGGAGCTGTCAAGGACTGTGTTGTAGTCATCAGCTATCAATAAAGGGCCCTCTGCAATTTCCAGGATTGTACCGATTACTCACTCAAATAATTGTTTAGTGAAAGGTGGTGGAACATACAGGCTAGTTATCGTGTACGGTTTATCAAGGAGTTCAAGCACTAAGATTCCAAAACAGCCACCCGGGTCTAGTTTGATCGTGACGGGAGCTGATTTTGGCTATAAGGATAGAGGTACCTCTAGCATACGTTGAATATGTGGAGTGAATGGCATATGCTATTTTTGCTCTTTTAAGGGCCATACCCCTGGAGCCCTGTAGATTGGTTTCCTGGAGAATGATCACATGCGGATTATGCCTTGTCAGATATTCAAACATCAGTGATCGTTTCGCTTTGGGGTTAAGCCACCTAACATTCCAAGACATCAAGTGTAATTTAGCCATAAGCAAGTGTTAAACATAGTCATTAATACACATCTCTGACGGAACAGCAGAATGAACCATGCTACAGAGATCTGTATACCTTGAGAGGTACAAGGAAATATGCATAACTTATACACGGTAGGGAGCAATGTGTCTGCAGATACGAACTGAATACCAAGATGGCCGACCAGGACGCGTATGTATGAAAAAAAAAAACACATAGCCAAAAAACAGTCCCAAAACATTCAAAGCCACCCTAACCCTCCCGCCTCCCAAACCCAAACAGCTTCCAAACCCAAACACCTAAGAGCTTTGTTTCCAAAACCAAAACTGAAAATCTACCAACGCCTGCTGTTTAACCTGCTGGTCCACCCTGGTGACACATCCACCACACGGAAGACGATCCAGGCACCCATACACTGCCACGCTCTCGCAACCACTGTTACAACATCAGTGGTCCCTGAGCCGGGGCTGTATGAGAGGCCTTCCCTCTGCATGTCCGACTCAGCCGTCAGGTATGTGACAGTAGTTGTGCTTGCAGATGGCATTGATGAGGTTGGAAATCAGGGATGTGTAGGTAAACACCCCTGATGCCCACAGGGTTGAGACAGATACCCTGGCAGACAGGAGGCATTACCTGACCTGGCAGATTCTATGTGGAACATCTGAAACAGGTTAAGGGTCTTGAGGTCCAGAATGGGCAAATACCTCAAAAAGCATAAAGCAGGGAGGAAACCGATTTCAAACTCCAGTTTGAGTCCAGGGTGTAGTATTCAGGGGCTACAAACATCTGAAATATCCTGTGATCAGATGGTCGAAAAGTTTAATAGGTGTAACACCACTTGGACAAGTTGGCCCCCTCATTGTGAAGATTGCTTACTCCCAGACTTGTCAGGCTTGGAGTTCCACGGCTTCTGCCAGAAGGGTGCCCCAGGGTTTGCTTTGGAGCCTGAGGGGCAAAAAAAACTCTTCCTACACGCAGGAGATGAAGGCGTACTTGTGGAAGCACAAGCCTTTTTTCTCTGGGAGAGGAAAGCACTCCTAACTTCAGTGATGTACTGGTCCATAAGGCTACTAAAGAGGGGTTTGTTTTACACAGATATTTCGGTGACAAGCATTTCAACCAGAGAATCACAGAATCTTCCACATGTGAATGAAAAGGATGATCATCCTTGATAATTGAAGGGACCAGCGAAGGTGAGCAAAGCATTAAGGAGGGCTTCCAGCCTCTTGTCCCTTGGGTCCTTAAAAAGAGAAACAGTCTCAACAGGGATCATTAACCATTTAAAGACAAGGCCTTTTCTGACAATTTTTCTTTACATGTGAAAATCAGTATTTTTTGCTAGAAAATTACTTAGAACCCCCAAACATTAAATATTTTTTAAAGCTGAGAGGCCCTAAAGAATAAAGTTGTCCAGAATAGGGAAAAGGATGGTCGGCACTAAGGATGACATCCAAAAAATAGTATTCCTTTATTATTGAAAAGACATGTACAATGCTGTAAAAACATCCTACGCATTTCGAACGTTGGTTATGGATAGTTAAGAACTAATTTCCGAAATGCGAAGGATGTTTTTACAGTGTTGTACACGTCTTTTCAATAAGGAATACTATGTTTTGGATGTCATCCTGAGAGCCAACCATTCCTTTCCTTATTCTGATACGTTGGTGGTGGTGGCAGCCTTGAGGTTATTGCTCTCAATCTGACATTCACAGTGATACCTCACGTGTGGTGCAATCGCTGTTTATGTATGCGTGTGGAAACGACGCCTTTGCACGGGTCGATTTCAATTTTTCTTTTTTTTTTGATCACTTTTATTGTTATCACAGGAAATATAAATATCCCCTGTGACAGCAATTGGCAGTGACAGGTACTCTTTACTGAGAGATCTTGTGTCTATTATACTTCAGATCCCTTCTCTGCCCTCAAAAGCTTCGAATCATACCAAGATCGGTATGATCCAATGCTTTTTTCAAGCCACTAATGATTTGTTTACAACTGGCTAAACGAGAAGTGATGAAATGCTCATTCCAGTTTTTTAGAGCATAGAGATGATCAGGGTCGTGGGACTGCTGGCTGCACATTTGGATCTCCCGGTGGGACAGAAGAGCTACTGGGGGGGATGTGGGATGTCACCCCGCTGCTTGTAAAAGCTAATTAGGCATTAGGATTGCTTTTACAAGAAAGCAGACCGCCAGCTGAAAAAAGCAATACCAGAATGATGTCTGCAGCTGCAGGCATCTTCCAGATATAACCACTCAAATCCAGTGACGTATTATGTCACTGGTCTGTAGGTGGTTAAGGTTTGGTTTGGTCCAGGACAGGGAAAGACCCATTTTTTTTTTAAGGAACCCCTCAATAGGAGGGGTGTGCAAAACATTTGAGGATTGTGAAAATCTTTTCAGGGTGAGGCCATTCCCCATACTGTATAACACAGGCTATAAGAATGAGCAAACAGGAATGGTCTTAGGAGGTATGAGCAGCATCCGAGAGACCATGCTCGAGACCTTTTGTGTGGTCCAACCTAAATTCTTTAGTTTAGGAGTTATCCCAGTAGAGAACGACCCCTCGGAGTCTGATTCTGCTCAAGCAGATAACTTCTCATCTTTCTCCTCCGTGCACCCTTCCTCAGCAAGTGCAGCAGTTGCAGGGGGAAAAGAGACTGACCCTGGAGGGAAGGCTAAAGGAGCCCATTTGTGACCGCTGCAATAAACGGACTGAGATCCTACTCATAAAGTCAGACGTGATGGTAAAAAATTCCTCTGTAGTCAAAAAGGAAGAGGATGTTTTTTTTTATTTGGGTACAGCGTCACACGACAGCGCAATTATCAGTTAAAGTAACGCAGTGCCATATTGCAAAAAAATGACCTGCTCATGAAGTGGGGTAAATCCTCCGGAGGTCAAGTGGTTAATGAAAGATTTCTGAGACTTTATGTAAAGTTTCAAATTATTGAAAGTTATCTCAGCTGTAGACAATCAAATCCTGAAATAGAATTCAAGTAACTCTACACGTCTCAATGCAGTTCTCAAACAAGTTTAGTTTGTTCCATCTTGTACCTTCGACAGTTGGGTGATTGTTGGGATACAGTAGATAAGTTTCTGTCCTCTCAGCCCTTAATTGACAGATAAGAGGGTCAATTTGTCGCACAAATTAGTTTATAACCTTAAATGTTTTCCACTATCACAGCATAATGTTTACCTAATAGTCTGGTCAGTAAATATATATATATATATATATATATATATTTTTTTTTTTTCCTCTGTTCATTAAAATGGTGAGACAAGTTCTAGAGTAGTCTGTTCATATCAATACTTATGGGACTCTCACAAGATCCCTGAACCTGAACGTTTTAGCTATATACAAATCCGCCACTTTGTGGAGTCTCTTGTGAAGCATCATTAACACCCATTATTGTCAACTGCTTTTGAGACCAGATGCAGAACCAACCCTACCACTCAGGGCCTGATCTCCTTGTTATACTCCGCCATATTGAACAATACTGGACCACAAACCCCTATGTACTGTGACAAATGGATAAAAGATTTAGGTTCTGGTCCACAACCAGGCGACTAGCGTAAATTGTGGGAGGCCCCCTTCAAATCCTTTCGCAATGTCCTTGCTCTTGAAAACTCTTTTAACCACCTCAATACAGGGCATTTTCACCCCCTTCCTGCCCAAGCCATTTTTCAACTTTCAGCGCTGTCACACTTTGAATGACAATTGCGTGGTTTTACAACACTGTATCCAGATGAAATTTGTTATAATTTTGTCCCCACAAATAGAGCTTTCTTTTGGTGGTATTTGATCACCTCTGCGGCTTTTATTTTTTGCGCTATAAACAAAAGCAGAGTGACAAGTTTAAAAAAAAACAATATTTTTCTACTTTTTGCTATACTAAATATCCCCCAAAAAATATATAAAAAAAAAAAAGTTTTTTTCCTCAGTTTAGGCCAATATATATTCTTCTACATATTTTTGGTAAAAAGAAATCGCAATATGCATATATTGATTGGTTTGCACAAAAGTTATAGCGCCTACAAAATGGAGGATAGATTTATAGCATTTTTATTATTTTTTTTAACTAGTAATGGTGGCGATCTGTGATTTTTATCATGACTGCTATATTGCGGCGGACATATCGGACACTTTTGACACATTTTTGGGACCATTCACATTTATAGAGCGATCCGTGCTATAAAAATGATTACTGTATTAATGTTACTGGCAGGTAAGGGGTTAACACTAGGGGGCGCTGAAGGGGTTAATATGTTCCCTGGGAGTGATTCTAACTGTAGGGGGTTCACAAGGGGAGGAGACCGATCAGTGTTTCTCTGTACTGAGAACACACCATCGGTCTCCACCCCTCTGACAGGACCATGGATCTGTGTGTTTACATACACAGATCCACGGTCCTGCTGTGTTACCAGGCAATCGCGGGTGCATCGGGTGCCCAGTGACACGGCGGCCTCGCGCCCGCTCCCTGGAAGTCTGGAAGGGGAGGGTGTCATATGACGCCCTCCCGCCACGAGAGCTGCGCCGCCTGGCCGTCAATTGACAGCCGGCGGTCGCAAGGCAGTTAAGTTATGTCTTCTTGGTAGTTTACCCCAGCTAGATCGCAAAATGTCTGCCATCGTATCCATCTAATTGCTTCTGAGGTTGCCCAGATTTGGGCAATATGAAACGCATATGGTGGACCTGTCCTAAAGTCTGGAGGTTATGGATTAGGGTGTACACACTGGTTGATCCGGTTCTCCATGTGAATTTGCAGAGAGACCCATGGGAGGCACTTTTTTTATAAACCTATTGCAGATGCTACCCGTTGGGAACGTAATCAAATCACTCATATTTTTAGGACGACAAAGCAAATAATAGCGCGGTCCTGGAAGACAGCGCTTCTTAGCTTTTGAAGAGGTTAAGAACCTGGGTTCATGGTACGATCACCAACCAAAGATTGTGGATGATCCTTGAGGACAAGTATGACAAATTTAAAAAGATTTGGCAGCCCTAGATAAACCAGTTTCTGCCCTCTCAAATGACCTTCTGATTTTTAGACCTGTAAAGGTTCCACGTGATGCAGCTTAAAAAAAAAAAACCTGGGGTACCCATCTCCCTTTTCTTCCTTCTCCCCTCCTGCTCTTTCTTTCTCTGTTTTCTTCGCAGCTTACCCTTATGTGCTTCCCTCTCTTATTGCTAAGCTCATATAGGCTTCAATTGAACAGGGTAGGCCAGGGCCACCTAAATTAATTTTATTTTATTTTTTTGCCAGGCCATATTTTTCATTTGTGTTATGGAATCGTGGAGACATCAGTGGTTTTGACTGCACGATATCCCCTCGATAGTCTGGGTGTTGTTCCTTCTTTGACATATTTTTGTGCACATTTGATCCTAAAATATGGATGACCATCCCACTCTTACACATTGATGTTCTGTAAGCTTTGCATTACTTATACTCTTTTACAGTATCAGAATGTTGTCGCGCTTTGCACTTGGGGAGCAAAATTTATACAATGTGTACTGCTATTTTAATTGCACATTTTGTTTTTGTATTGCTTTATTTTTCTTGTTATATTGGAAAATGTTAATAAAATTTCAGTAAAAAATAAATTTATTTTATGGAATGAAATAAGGACCATAATGAAAGTGCGAGTAGCTTGTCCCTCCACAGTTCTCATTCCAGAAACACTCTTCCTGCTGCTCCTGGATCATCACAAAGTGTTTCTTCACCAGCAGCATTTTCAAGTAAGGAAGTGTTACCACCACTGCCTCACAAAAAAAAACATAATACCTTCATTTATAGATAAAATTACACCTGCAAATCAGGAAAAAATTAAGTTCTTTCAAGAGCAAAATGTGCTTCAGGATCAGCATTATCAATAACTGAAAATGCATATTGGCAGAAAGCTTTTACATTATGAGGGAAAGGGGGTGGTTACCTGTTCTAATGCATAGTTTTTTTTTGTTTTTTTTTAAATCGGAAGAAAACATTTATTTTGTCATTCACAATACAGGATATATGTCATTCAGTATACAATAGAAAAAGGAGCACAGCATTGGTATTGAGACATAAATGAATAGCAAAGCATCTTTTTGTGCTATATTCTCCCGCTGCTGTCTTCTTCCTTGCTGCCGGTTACCCGCTATTAAAAAAAAAAATGCTCTTTTGTGGCTGTCTTCCTCCGTTGTGTTGTCGTCCACTGTCTGGGATCTTTTATATAGCCATGGGTGTGGCCATCCAATGACATAACCGGAGAGCCTGCCTCAGGCTCTCCGGGGGTGGTCATCGGATGGCCAACGCCCCGGTGGTCATCGGATTAACACAACAGAGGAAGTCAGCCACAGAAGAGGAGCAGCTTTTTTATAGCGTGTAACTGGCGGCAAGGAGGAAGACGGCGGAGGAAGAAGTTAGCACAAAAAGACAGCTCAGGGAGAAGGCTGCGGGAGAAGATGGCTCAGAGATATTTTTCTTAATAAAGGACTTGTCAAAAACTGGCTCTTCGTTTTTTGTCTTTTTACATTTCACTGCTTTTTGGGGTGAATGGGTAGGGGTGTGATGTACCTGATACCCATTCACATGGGGGGAGATCTGGGAGCCCCCTTCCAGATTCCGATAAGCCCCCCGCAACACAGACCACGACAACCCCGGGCAGAGTTGTTGGGAAGAGGCCCTTGTCCCCATCAACTTGGGGCAAGGTGCTTTGGAAGGGGGGGCTCTTGCAAGAGCCCTCCTCTTCCAAAGCACCCATCCCCCATGTTGAGGGCATGCGGCCTGGTATGGTTTGGGGGGGGGGGGTGCTCGCTCGCTCGTTCCCTCCCTTTCCTGACCTGCCAGGCTGCATGCTCGGATAAGGGTTTGGTACAGATTTTGGGGGGACTCCAGGCCGGGTTATTTTACATTCAGCTGTCAGGCCCCGCTGACAGCTGATGACTCATCGGTTGTTAAGGATGTGGAGGCCAGCTTCCCGGCCCCCTGCTTAGCAACCAGCTGTATATAGTGTTAAAATAAAAACCGCAAGATGCAAAACACACACATCAAAAATTGCATCCCAAACACAACACTTGCATTTCTGGTGTGATTCGATTGAAGTCTATTACCCGCAAAACGCATAAATGTTAACCACTTGCCGACCGCCCCATGTAGATATACGTCGGCAGAATGGCACGTACAGGCAGAATCACGTACCTGTACGTGACATTCTTCCGGCGGTTGGGGGGTCCGATCGGACCCCCCTCCGCCGGCGGGGACGGTCGGCATCGCTTCAGGAGCGATCCGGGACGAGGGGACGGCCAGTGGTTTCTGGCCACCCCCTCGCGATCGCTCCTGGCGAATGAAAAGCTTCCCCTTCCTGTCTATTGTATAGACAGGAAGGCGGAAGTGATGTCACGCTCGGTGCGCCGGTCTATGTGACCGGAGACGCCGAGCGGCGAACATGTACAGGTTAGTGCACAACACTACACTGACACCAGTACAGTTAGGCACATATTCCACCCCCCTGTCACCCCCCTGATCACCCCCCAGATCACCCCCTCCCCCCCCAGTCACAGTGTCACTAATTGCAGTGATCATTTATTTACTGATCACTGCATTTAGTGTCAGTGTGACTGTAATAACTGTCAGGGCAGTTAGTTTTAGGTCCTAGGTAGCCCCCTACCCCCCCCTAATAAAGGTTTAACCCCTTGATTGCCCCTAGTTAACCCCTTCACCCCCTTTTGCCAGTGTCACTAAGCGATCGTTTTTCTGATCGCTGCATTGTGTCGCTAGGTAACCATTTTTTTTTTATTTTAACCGCCATGTTTTATATAGGTTCATAAATAGTTTTATAGGTCAGGTACCCCCATATTACAACCTAAATAAAGGTTTTAACCCCCTGATTGCCCCTAGAGTTAACCCTTTCACCAGTAATCACCGTATAACTGTCACTGGTGACGCTGGTTAGCCAGTTAGTTATTTCGTTATTTAGGTTCCCCGTCAGGTTTTTATATAGCGTCAGGTACCCCCATATATTACCTAATAAAGGTTTAACCCCCTGATTGCCCCTAGTTAACCCTTTCACCCCCTTTTGCCAGTGTCACTAAGCGATCGTTTTTCTGATCGCTGCATTAGTGTCGCTAGGTAACCAGTTTTTTTTTAGGTTAACCGCCATGTTTATATAGGTTCATAAATAGGTTTATAGGTCAGGTACCCCCATATTACAACCTAAATAAAGGTTTTAACCCCCTGATTGCCCCTAGAGTTAACCCTTTCACCAGTGATCACCGTATAAAATGTCACTGGTGACGCTGGTTAGCCAGTTAGTTATTTCGTTATTTAGGTTCCCCGTCAGGTTTTTATATAGCGTCAGGTACCCCCATATATTACCTAATAAAGGTTTAACCCCCTGATTGCCCCTAGTTAACCCTTTCACCCCCTTTTGCCAGTGTCACTAAGCGATCGTTTTTCTGATCGCTGCATTAGTGTCGCTAGGTAACCAGTTTTTTTTTGTATTACTGTTACGGGTGACGCTGGTTAGTTAGCTTGTTTTTTATACTGTCAGGGCACCCGCCATTTATTACCCAATAACGGTTTAACCCCCTGATCGCCCGGCGGGTGATATCAATTAGGTTTTAGGGTCAAATAAGGTCTGCGTCGCCCCAGGTTAGTGCCAGTACCGCAAACACCCACGCGCAAAGCATACACCTCCCTTAGTGGTATAGTATCTGAACAGATCAATATCTGATCTGATCAGATCTATACTAGCGTCCCAGCAGTTTAGGGTTCCAAAAAAACGCATTGTTAGCGGGATCAGCCCAGATACCTGCTAGCACCTGCGTTTTCCCCCTCCGCCCAGCCCAGCCCAGCCCACCCAAGTGCAGTATCGATCGATCACTGTCACTTACAAAACACTAAGCACACATAACTGCAGTGTTCGCAGAGTCAGGCCTGATCCCTGCGATCGCTAACATTTTTTTTGTGGTAGCGTTTTGATTCAGTCGCTAACAGTCAGGAGCTTTTTTACCTGTGAATCTCAAAAAAATAAAAAAAACAAAAAATAGTTGTCGTTTTATTGTTCTCTCTCTCTCTCTATTGTTGCTCTTTTTTTACTCCATTCTATTCTGCAATGTTTTATTATGTTTTATCATGCTTGCTTTTCAGGTATGTAATTTTGTTTACTGTGTTTTAGTGTTAAGCATTTTTTTGTTTTCAGGTGCGCCATTCAGTTGCAGCGCGGATTTATTTATCTTGACAGCAACAGCGTTTGCTCCCACGATACATAAAGCCGCGACTCCAACACTGTAGGAGGTGATTTCACCACCACAGTTAAAAAAAAGAGCATATGTGCCGAAGCATGGGGGCAGCAGGGGGGGCGGAGGAGCGATTGGCTCCTAATGCCACGTACATACGGTCGAAATTCCGACCGTGTGTACACGGCATAACTTTTGCGGGAGGATGCCCCCATGCATCGGCATATATAAATGGTGCATGTATGCCCATCATTAGAAGTGGGTGGATGAAGGGAGGTATTCTAATGGTGGGCATACCCACCAATCAATCTCTTTTTTTCGTTCAGCCAAGAGGCTGCATGAAAAAAAAAAAGATTACAATATATGTCCAGTATGTTGCTGGACTTTGAATGGTTATACCAGAATGATGCCTGCAGGTTTAGGTATCATCTTGGTATCATTCTTTTCAGCCAGTGATCGGCTTTCATGTAAAAGCAATTCTAGCGGGTAATTAGCCTCTAGACTGCTTTTACAAGCAGTAGGAGGGAATGTCCCCCCTCCCGGATATAAACCGCGCCATTGGGAAATTGGGAAAGCATTTTATCACACCAATCTTGGTGTGGTCAGATGCTTTGAGGGCAGAGGAAAGATCTAGGGTCTAATAGACCCCAATTTTTTCAAAAAAAAGAGTACCTGTCACTGCCTATTGCTATCATATGGGATATTTACATTCCCTGAGATAACAATAAAAATCATAACAAAGAAAAAAAATGGAAGGAACAGTTTAAAAATAGAATAAAAAAGCTAAATAAATAAAAAAAAAACTAAAAAAAAAAAAAAAAAGCACCCCTGCCCCCCCTTCTCTTGCGCAAAGGCGTACACAAGCGTTGGTCTGGCGTCATATGTAAACAGCAATTGCAGCATGCATGTGAGGTATCACCGCGAAGGTCAGATCGAGGGCAGTAATTTTAGCAGTAGACCTCCTCCGTGAATCTAATGTGGTATCATGTAAAGGCTTTTAAAGGCTTTTAAAAATGTATGTAGTTTGTCGCCACTGCGTGTTTGTGCGCAATTTTAAAGCATGTCGTGTTTGGTATCCATGTACTCGGCCTAAGATCATATTTTTTATTTCATCAAAAATTTGAGCAATATAGTGTGTTTTAGTGCATTAAAATAAAAAAAGTGTATTTTTTCCACAAAAAATGCGTTTGAAAAATCGCTGCGCAAATACTGTGTGGAAAAAAAAAATGCAACACCCACCATTTTAATCTGTAGGGCCTTTGCTTTAACAATATATATAGTGTTTGGGGGTTCAACGTAATTTTCTTGCAAAAAAAAAATATGTTTTCATGTAAACAAAAAGTGTCAGAAAGGGCTTTGTCTTCAAGTGGTTAGAAGAGTGGGTGACGTGTGACATAGGCTTCTAAATGTTGTGCATAAAATGCCAGGACAGTTCAAACCCCCCCCAAATGACCCCATTTTGGAAAGTAGACACCCCAAGCTATTTGCTGAGAGCAATGTTGAGCCCATTAAATATTTTTTTTTTTTGTCCCAAGAGATTGAATAATGAAAAAAAAAAATATATATATTTTTTTTACAAAAAGTTGTCACTAAATGATATATTGCTCAAACATGTCATGGGCATATGTGGAAATACACCCCAAAATACATTCTGTTGCTTCTCCTGAGTACGGGGATACCACATGTGTGGGACTTTTTGGGAGCCTAGCTGCGTACGGAACCCCAAAAACCAAGCACCGCCTTCAGGCTTTCTAAGGGAGTAATTTTTTTATTTCACTTCTCACTGCCAATCACAGTTTCGGAGGCCATGGAATGCCCAGATGGCATAAAACCCCCCAAAATGACCCCATTTTGGAAAGTAGACACCCCAAGCCTCTCAAAAAATAGCTTGGTTGTCTACTTTCCAAAGATGGGTCACTTTGGGGGGGTTGGGGGGGTTTGGGGTTTGGGTTGTGTGTGGGTTTTAGGGTTGGTTGTTTGGGGGGGGTGGTGGGGCCGGTGGTTTGGTTAGGGGTTTGGTGGGTTGGGGTTTTTGGGTGTGGTTTGGTGGGTTGTGGTTGGGCGTGGTGGTTTGGGTTTGGTGGGGCGTGGGGGTTTGGGGGTGGTGGGGTGGAGGGTTTTTTTTTTTTTTTTTTTTGTTTTGGTTTTGGTTTTGGTTTTTTTTTTTTTTTTTTTTTTTTTTTATTTATTTTTTATTTTGCGTGGGGGTGTTGGGGGTTGGGGGGGTTTGGTTTGGGTGGGGGGGGTGGTTGGGGTTTTGGTGGGTGGAGGTGGGGTGTTGGTTGTTTGGGGGTTGGGGGGTTGGGTTTTTGGTTGGTTTTTGGTGTGGGGGGGGGGGGGGTGGGGGGGTTTTGCTTGGGGGGTTGGTTTGTGTGGGGTGGTTTCAGGGTTTGTTTTGGTTTGGGGTTGGTTGGTTGGGGGGGGTGGTGGGTTGGTGGGTGGGGGGGGGGGTGATAGTGGCGTTTGGTTGGGGTTGGTTTTGGGGTTTGGTTTTGGTGGGTGGGGGGTGGGTTTGCGTGGTTTGGGTGGTTTGGGGCGGGGGGGGTGGTTGGGGTGGGTTTGTTGGGTTTTTGGGTGTTGGGGTGGGTTTGGGGGTTTGTTGGTTGGGGTGGTTGGGGGGGGAGGGGGGGGTGGGGTTGGGGGTTGGTTGGTTGGTCACAGGACAGTTTTTTTAAGACTGCACCACAGGGGTGGTTTGGTTTGGTTGGTGGTCTTTTTTTTTTTTTTTTTTTTTTTTTTTATTTTGGAGGGGGGGTATTTGCTGAGAGTTGGGTTTGGGGTGGTGGTGGTTGGTTTGGTGGGGTGGTGGGAGGTTTTGGGTTGGTTTTGGGTTGGGGTTGGGGGGGGGGTTTGTCGGGGGGTGGGTATGGGGGAGGTGGGGTTGGGTGGGGTTGCGGGTTTGGTGGGGGGGGGTGGTTTGGGTGGGGGGGGTGGTGGTTTGGGTTTGGTTTGTGTGGGGTGGGTTGGGTGGGTGGTTGGGTTTGGGTGGGGGTGTGGTTAGGGGTTGGTTGGGTTTGGATTTGGGGGGTTTGGGTGGTGGGTTGGTTGGGGGTGGGTTTGGGTTGGGGGGGTTTGTGGGTTTGGGGGGTTGGGGGGTTTGGGAGGGGGGTTGGTGGTTTGGTTGGGTTGGGGGTTGGTTGGGGGGGGGGGTGGTGCGGGTTTGTGGTTTGGTGGGGGTTTGGTGGGGGGGGGTTTCGGAGGTTGTGAGGTTTGGGGGGGGGTTTTGTGGGGGGTGTGGGGGGTTGGTGGTGGGTTTGGGGGGGGGGGGTTTGGTTTGGGGGTTTTGGGGGTGGGGGTGGGGGGTGGGGGTGGGTGGTGGAGGTTGGTTGGTGGTTTGGGTGTGTGGTTGGTTGGAGTTGGGGGGGTTGGTTTGTGGTGGGTTTTGGTTGTTTGGTTGTTGGTGGTTTGGTGGGTTGGGTGGTAGGTTGGGTGGGGGTTGGTTGGACGGTTTTGGTTTCGGGGTTGGGGGTGGTGGGTGTGTGGGGGGGGGGGTGGGGGGGTTGGGGGGGTTTGTGGTTTCGGGGGGTTTGGTGGGGTAGGGGGTCGGTTTGGTTGGTTGGGGTTGGGTGGTTTGTTGGGTGGTTGGTTTGGGTGGGGGAGTGGTGGTTTTGGGTTTGTTTGGTGGGGGGGGTGGGGGTTTGGTTTGGGGGGGGGTGGGGTGGGTGGTTTGGGTTTTGGGTTGGTTGGGGTTGGGGGTTGGTTTTGGTGGGGTGGGGGGTGGTGGTTTGGGTGTTTGTGTATTGGGTTTCGGGGGGGGTTTGGTTTGGTGGTGGTTTGTGTTTTGGGTTTTGGTTTTGTGGTTGTTGGGGTGGTGTGGTGTGTTGGGGTTTGGTTTTGGTGGGTTGTTGTTGGTTTTGGTTAGGTGGAGTTTGGGGTTGGGGGGGGTTTGGTTTTGTTGTTTTGGTTTGTTTGGGGGGGTGGGGTGGTGGTTGGTGAGTGGTGTTTTTGGTGGGTGGTTTGGGGGTTGGTTTGGTTTGGTTTGGTTTGGGTTGGTTTGGGTTGGTTGGGTTTGGGGGTGGTTTAGGTTGGGGTTTGGGGGGTGGTTGGTGGTTTGTGGGGGGTTGGTTTGGAGGTTGGTGGGTTTGTTGGTGGGGTTGTGGTGGTTGGGTTGGGGTTGGTGGTGGGGGGGTTGGGGGGGGGGGGGGTTTGGGTTGGGGTTTGGTTTTGGTGGGGGGGGGGTTTGGTTTGGGGGTGGGTTGGGGTTTGGTTCGGTGGGTTGGTTTGGGGTGGGGGTTTTGGGGGGGTTGGGTGGTGGGGTGGGGTGGTTGTGGGTGCGGTTGGGGTTAGGTATGGTTTGTTGGTTGGTTTGGTTTGGTTTTTGGTTCGGGTGGGGGGGGGTGGGGGTTGGGGGGCGGGGGTTGGTGGGTGGGCCGGGGTTTAGGTGGTTTGGGTGGGGGGGGGTTTTTGGGGGTGGTTTGGGTAGGGGGGGGGGGGTGGTGGTGGGTTGGTTTTTGTTTGGTGTTGGGGGGTGGTTGGGGTTGGGTTGGTTTGGGTGGGTTGGGGTGGGGAGGGGGGCGGTTGGGGGTGGGTTATGGCGGGGGGTTTGGTTTGGCGTTTGGTTGGTTTTGTGGGGTGGTGGTGGGGGTGGGGGTTGGGTGGTTTGGGTGTGGTTTGGGGGGGTGGGTTGGTGGGGGGGGGCGGTTTGTTGGGTGGGGTGTTGGTCGGTTGGGGTTGGGGTGGGGGGTTGTGGGTTGGTTTGGTGGTTGGTTGGGTTGGTTGTGGGTGGTTTGGTTTTGGGGGGGGGGGGTTGGGGGTTTGGGGGTTGGTTTTTTTGGGGGGGGGGTTTTTTTGGGTTTGGTGGTTTGGGGGGGGTGTTGGGGGTGGTTTTTGGGGGGGAGGGGGGGGTTGGGGTTGGGGGGGAGTGGGTTGGTTGGGGGGTTTGAGGGGGCGTTTGGGTTTGGGTTGGGTGGTGGGTTTGGTTTGGTGGGTTGTTTGGGGGGTGGGGGGGGATTTTTGCTGAGAGGTATTGTGAGTATTTTGCAGATGTCGCTTTTTGTCACAAAGTTTTTGAAAATTGAAAAAAGAAAAAAAAAAAATTTTTTTTCTTTACTTTCTTCATTTTCAAAAACAAATGAGAGCTGTAAAATACTCACCATGCCTCTCAACAAATAGCTTGGGGTGTCTACTTTCCAAAATGGGGTCATTTGGGGGGTTTTGTGCTATTTTGGCATTTTATGGCCTTCGAAACTGTGATAGGTAGTGAGGAGTGAAATCAAAAATTTGCACCCTTAGAAATCCTGAAGGCGGTGCTTGGGTTTCGGGGCCCCGTACGCGGCTAGGCTCCCAAAAAGTCCCACACATGTGGTATCCCCATACTCAGGAGAAGCAGCAAAATGTATTTTGGGGTGCAATTCCACATATAACTATGGCATGTGTGAGCAATATATCATTTAGTGACAACTTTTTGAAGAAAAAAAAATTCTTTTTTATTTTTGTCTTTATTCAATCACTTGGGACTAAAAAAAAAAAATATTCAATGGGCTCAACATGCCTCTCAGCAAATAGCTTGGGGTGTCTACTTTCCAAAATGGGGTCATTTGGGGGGGTTTTGTACTTCTCTGCCATTTTAGCACCTCAAGAAATGAAATAGGCAGTCATAAATTAAAAGCGGTGTAAATTCCAGAAAATGTACTCTAGTTTGTAGACGCTATAACTTTTGCGCAAACCAATAAATATACGCTTATTGGCATTTTTTTTACTAAAGACATGTGGCTGAATACATTTTGGCCCAAATGTTTGACTAAAATTGAGTTTATTAGATTTTTCTTATAACAAAAAGTAGAAAATCTCTTTTTTTTTCAAAATTTTCGCTCTTTTTCCGTTTATATCGCAAAAAATAAAAATCACAGAGGCAATCAAATACCATCAAAAGAAAGCTCTATTTGTGGGAAGAAAAGGACGCAAATTTCGTTTCGTTACAAAATTGCATGACCGCACAATTACCAGTTAAAGTAGTGCAGTGCGAAATTGAAAAAAGACCTCTGGTCCTTAAGCTGACAATTGGTCCGGGGCTGAAGTGGTTAAATGGACTGTAGTGCGTTTCTGCAAACTGCAAAATGCACAAAAAAAAAAAACACATACAGTGCCTTGCGAAAGTATTCGGCCCCCTTGAACTTTTCAACCTTTTGCCACATTTCAGGCTTCAAACATAAAGATATAACATTTTAATTTTTTGTGAAGAATCACCAACAAGTGGGACACAATTGTGAAGTGGAACGAAATCTATTGGATATTTTAAACTTTTTTAGCAAATAAAAAACTGAAAAGTGGTGCGTGCAAAATTATTCGGCCCCTTTACATTCAGTGCAGCAAACTCACTCCAGAAGTTCAGCGAGGATCTCTGAATGATCCAATGTTGTCCTAAATGACTGATGGTGATAAATAGAATCCACCTGTGTGTAATCAAGTCTCTGTATAAATGCACCTGCTCTGTGATAGTCTCAGGGTTCTGTTGAAAGCGCAGAGAGCATCATGAAGACCAAGGAACGCACCAGGCAGGTCCGTAATACTGTTGCGGAGAAGTTTAAAGCCGGATTTGGATACCAAAAGATTTCCCAAGCTTTAAACATCCCAAGGAGCACTGTGCAAGCGATCATTTTGAAATGGAAGGAGTATCAGACCACTGCAAATCTACCAAGACCTGGCTGTCCCTCTAAACTTTCAGCTCAGACAAGGAGAAGACTGATCAGAGATGCAGCCAAGAGGCCCATGATCACTCTGGATGAACTGCAGAGAACTACAGCTGAGGTGGGAGAGTCTGTCCATAGGACAACAATCAGTCGTACACTGCACAAATCTGGCCTTTATGGAAGAGTGGCAAGAAGAAAGCCATTTCTCAAAGATATCCATAAAAAGTCTTGTCTAAAGTTTGCCACAAGCCACCTGGGAGACACACCAAACATGTGGAAGAAGGTGCTCTAGTCCGATGAAACCAAAATCAAACTTTTTGGCCACAATGCAAAACGATATATTTGGCGTAAAAGCAACACAGCTCATCACCCTCAACACACCATCCCCACTGTCAAACATGGTGGTGGCAGCATCATGGTTTGGGCCTGCTTTTCTTCAGCAGGGACAGAGAAGATGGTTAAAATTGAGGGGAAGATGGATGCAGCCAAATACAGGACCATTCTGGATGAAAACCTGTTGGAGTCTGCAAAAGACCTGAGACTGGGACGGAGATTTATCTTCCAACAAGACAATGATCCCAAACATACAGCAAAATCTACAAATTTATTTGTGAACCAAAGGAATGGTTCACAAATAAACGTATCCAGGTGTTAGAATGGCCAAGTCAATGTCCAGACCTGAATCCAACCGAGAATCTGTGGAAAGAGCTGAAAACTGCTGTTCACAAACGCTCTCCATCCAACCTCACTGAGCTCGAGCTGTTTTGCAAGGAAGAATTGGCAAGAATTTCAGTCTCTCGATGTGCAAAACTGATAGAGACATACCCAAAGCGACTTGCAGCTGTAATCGCAGCAAAAGGTGGCTCTACAAAGTATTAACGCAAGGGGTCCGAATAATTTTGCACGCCCCACTTTTCAGTTTTTTATTAATTAAAAAAGTTTAAAAAATCCAATAGATTTCGTTCCACTTCACAATTGTGTCCCACTTGTTGGTGATTCTTCACAAAAAATTTAAATTTTATATCTTTATGTTTGAAGCCTGAAATGTGGCAAAAGGTTGAAAAGTTCAAGGGGGCCGAATACTTTCGCAAGGCACTGTAGGTGTAAACCTAGGGTGAGTGGAGAAATGCCCCCTTAGGCCTGATTCACACCTCTGCAGTTTGCATATTCCAGGTAAATTTTTTCATCCATTGAAGTCTATAGCCCCTTTCACATGATCGGCCGCTGATGCATCCGATCCGACAAGATCTGCTGAAAACAGACGGATGGTGATACGTGTGCCATCGTCCAGCAGATGGAATTGGATGAAAACCAGACATGGTGCCTGTTTTCATCCAATCTTCCCATAGAGAAAAGCTTTACATCAGCGGTCAGTGGGAGAAAGGCCACCTTACACTGGTGATCAGAGGTGAAAGGCGCCCTTGCGCTGTTGGTCAGTGGGAGAGGGGCAGTGTAATATTGCTCAATGAAGACAGTTTTAGACTAGTGGTCTATGGTATAATGGCCCTCATCACTCTTGGGCAGAAAACCGCCAGACAGCTAATAAGATCATTGGTTTTCAGTGGTTATTTACTTGCAATGCTAGAGAAGAAGCTGTTCTGGTCCCTTGATGCTAGCTCTGCCAAATAACAATTTTGCCAGAACTATGCAAGCAATGTCAAGTGGAAGATCAATCTGCAACTTCCCACAGTTAATGCAAACTCTGGAGGAATCCTGGTTGAGATTAAAAATTTTTTTTTTTTTTAATGGATTAGAAAGTTGAATTGTTTTGTGAATGAATGTATGGGTACCACTGCATGGCAGTGGCCTTTAACATAGTAACATAGTGAGAAACAGACTACAGAAAAAGCAGCACAATTTAAGTAAAAATCTAATTTTAAATAATCTGGCTAACAGTAAATAACTGCATTGAGTTTTGTAAAGTGCATTAAGAAATCATCATAGATTGCTGCATCATTTGGACAGATGAGAGAATAAACATATTGTCAGTAGAAAATACATAGAGTGCCAATGTACAGTTGTGTTCAAGATAATAGCAGTCCAACATCACTAACTAGATCAATCCCTGTTTTTGGTATAAATTATATTTCTACATGGCAAATAATTTACTAGTAGGTGTAGTAGAGTAATAGAAAACCAACAGCATGCTGCTGATTCTGTGTAATGGAATCAATAATTGAAAGGGGCGTGTTCAAAATAATAGCAGTGTTCAATTAGTGAGGTAATTCAGTCTGTGAAAAAATAGGTGTCAAACAGGTACCCCTTATTTAACTACTTACTGGACAATTACAGTGCATCTGGAAAGTATTCACAGCGCTTCACTTTTTCCACATTTTGTTATGTTACAGCCTTATTCCAAACTTAATTAAATTCATTCTTTTCCTCAAACTTCTACTAACATTACCTCATAATAACAATGCGAAAGAAGTTTGTTTGAAATCTTTGCAAATTTGTTCAAAATAAAAAAAGGAAAAAAAAATCACATGTACATAAGTATTCACAGCCTTTGCTCAATACTTTGTTGAAGCACCTTTGGCACCAATTACAGCCTCAAGTCTTTTTGAGTACGATGCCACAAGCTTGGCACACCTATTTTTGGGCAGTTTCTCCCATTCTTCTTTACAGGACCTCTTAAGCTCCATCAGGTTGGATGGGGAGCGTCGGTGCACAACCATTTTCAGATCCTGACTAATCTCCCAGTTCCTGCTGATGAAAAACATCCCCACAGCATGATGCTGCCCCCACCATGCTTCACTGTAGGGATGGTGTTGGGCAGGCGATAAGTGGTGCCTGGTTTCCTCCAGACATAAGGCTTGCCATTCAGGCCAAAGAGTTCAATATTTGTTTCATCAGACTAGAGAATTTTGTTTCTCATTGCCAAAAGGCACCTGAAGGACTCTGACTAACTCCAGGTGGGATGTCATGTGTCTTTTACTGAGGAGTGGCTTCCGTCTGGCCTGATTGGTGGAGTGCTGCAGAGATGGTTGTTCTTCTGGAAGTTTCTTCTCCCTCCACAGAGAAATGCACAGAGTCACCATCGGGTTCTTGTTCACCTCCCTGACTAAGGCCCTTCTCCCCCGATCGCTCAGTTTGGCCAGGCACCACGCTCTAGGAAGAGTCCTGGTGGTTCCAAACTTCTTCCATTTACGCATGATGGGGGATTCTGTGCTCATTGGGACCTTCAATGCTGCAGAAATTTTCTGTACCCTTCCCCAGATCTGTGCGTCGATACAATCCTGTCTTGGAGGTCTACAGACAATTCTTTGGACTTCATGGCTTGGTTTGTGCTCTGACATGCACTAACTGTGGGACCTTTATATAGACAGGTGTGTTTCTTTCCAAATTATGTCCAATCAACTGAATTTACCACAGGTGGACTCCAATCAATTTGTAGAAACATCTCAAGTATGATCAGTGGATCAGTGGAAACAGAATGCACCTTAGCTCAATTTTGAGTGTCATGGCAAAGGCTGAGTACATGTAATTTTTTTCTTTTTTTTTTTTTTTTTTACATTTGCAAAGATTTCAAACAAACATCTCTCACATTGTCATTGTGGGGTATTTTGTAGAGTTTTGAGGAAAATAATGAATTTACTTCATTTTAGAATAAGGCTGTAACATAACAAAATGTGGAAAAAGTAAAGCGCGAATACTGCCTTCCTGCCCAGGCTAATTTTAAACTTTCAGCGCTGTTAAACTTTTAATCAACACTGTTTTTTTAATTCTCTGCTAAACAAATAAAGAGCGAAAAATTTTGAAAAAATAAATAAAAATTTTGCAAACAGGTAATTTTTCTCCTTCGCTGATGTGTGCTGATGAGGCTGCACTGAAAGGCACTGATGGGTCGGCACTAGTGGGCACTAATGGGCTCTGATAGGTGGCACTGGTGGGCATGGATTAGCAGCACTGGTGGGCACTGATTAGCAGCACAGATTGGGACCAATGTCCCTGTAACAGAAGTCGGTTACCGGCTTTCTTTTCTTTAATCGTACATCACGTGGGTTATGGTCCACCTTCGTGTGCTGGACACTGGCACAACCTAAACAGGAAGTTGCCTCCCTATATAACCTCTGCCATACCGGGAGTATCTCAGTTTTTTGCCAGTGTCTAAGGTGTTGGTCACGAGTGAAGATGTACTGTGCCGAGCTCCACTGGAGAAATTCTTGCTGGGGCTAGCTATGCAGCCGGATCCATTCAAAGTGTCTTTTAGGCCGAATTGAATGGAACCCGGGCCTCGTGTCTGAAGAAACAAGGTTTTACCTGTAAACTCTTCTCTTTTTAGAGAGCTGGACCCCGGGATCCAGTACTTTTGGTATTAAGGCCATAAACTTTTACTGGCGGAGGTGCTATTACAGGTCCAGGACTATGGGTTTCCCCGAGGGTCCCCAGCTCCTGAAGGTTTGTTAATGGAACCTAACGTGAAGGGTGAAGATTGGGACTGTTGGTTTTTTACCACAGAAAACCCTGCGGCGGTAAAGGTAAATGGGGTTTTCTAAGAAATTATTGAATTTTCTTATGAAATGTCTCCTTTCATTAGTAAATGTTGTCATGCCTATGTGTCATCACTGGGGGCTGTATGGAGCACATACCTTCTGCTTCCTCAAGAGATCACGCTGTGTCCGGAGCAGCAGGCTTCTTTTTCTCTCCAGCCAGCAGCAGACCTCCGGTAAGTCTGGGGGGGGTTTTCGCTTCACCAGACACCCCCCACCTGTGCTGTATTCTCCCCCTCTTCATGAGGAAGAGCGTCAGGAGAAAAACGGGGAAAAAAAAAACGATTAGCACGCCGCTCTACTCGGCGGCTTCCAGGCTCTCTCCTCGACATTTTTTTCCCCTCACATGGTGATCCTGTAGAATCAGAGGCCCGCGCTCGCGTGGGAAAGTTATTTTTAAAAAAAATGAAGGGGGCTGAAGGTGACGAAGGGGGGCAGAGCTTAGCGCAGAGTTTGCGTTCTCCAACGCCCAGCGCGGGAACGTGTTTTTTAAAGCACCATTATTACTGCTGCAGGCTGATGGAGGGACACTAGAACGTAGAGGGGCATGAAAGAGGTTTGGTGACACAAGCATTCCTTTTGACACATTTACTATTGCATCAGGCTGAGTATTAATAGCAGTGGCAGGGATGGACTATTGCTCAAGCAGTGGATGCAATTTCTTCTGGTAGTACCTCTGCTTTGTGCATCAGACTATTGTCAGAAGAGGGGGTTGAAACACCCCCAAAAAAGAGCTAAAAGGGTCTCCCTCAAGTTCTGGAAAGCCTACTCTACAAATGGCATCCTCCCCTGAGAGGGGGTGGCTGGTCAGAGTGAGATCGGGGCCATGAAATGTTTGCAACTGTTTTCAACACTGCAGCCCCGGTTCATTTTACTAAAGATCTCTTTTACCTCAGCCATGGTAGGTTTTAAATAAAGAAATAAAAGTTTGACTTTAAATCGCATCCCAGTGTGGTCAAGATGCGACAGGTTCTCTTCCATTTTCCTAGGACCCTCAAACTGAGGAACTAGGGGCAGGAAAAGACAAATTCCCTCAGGAGACCGTGGTGAGGCTAATGACTCCTCTTCTGAGGTGCCAAATGCGGGAGAGTCAGCTTTCACAATCTGTAAGATTGATGGTATAATCTCTTGCTGAATGATCCGCTCCATATTTATGTACCCTTAACTGAGTGTTTGGGTTCGCTCAAGCTGTGCATGCCTTTTCCTGTCCCTTCTTTGTTGGAAAAGTAATTTTTTTGTATCTGGAGGATCACCCAGATAAGCATTATTTTTTTTACAGTGCAGTCCCCTAATTTTGCATAGCATCTCACCCCCCCCCCCCCCCCCCTCCCCATGTGAACCAAGGCAAGACAAGCACACCGTTTCCACAGTATGCAGTACATAGAGGGACCCATCATTTTAAAATATTGCAAAACGGCGCTCTTTACATTTTTATTAAATGTTGGTAACTATGTGTGTGTAGGGTGCTAGAAATGATCAGCAAGTGATATTTTTATTTATTTATTTTTACAAAAGGTGATATTTTTATTAATTACATTTTTAGTAGTTCGTAAAATTCAGAGCTAGGTTTCTTCATCAATGTGCGGCCCAGAAAAAGATGAATCATAACCAATCTTGGGCAGAAAACAATGTACTTTGCTTATCGGCAGTCTTCATTCTAGGAATAGAAAATTGGCAGGCAGACTACTACTACAACTACGCCAGCAGTTGTTGCCGGGAGAATGGTTCCTTTACCCCGATATCTTCCTGTCAATATGTCAAAGATGGGGGATCTCAGACATAGATCTGTTTGCGTCCAGGATTCAACAAAGAAATCGACAACTTTGTGTCAAGAACAAAGGATCCACTGGCATGCGGAACAGATACCTTGCTATTCCCCTGGAATCTGTTCTCACTGATTTATGCATTCCCTCCTATTCCGCTTGCGTCCACAACGTCTTCGCAGGATCAAGCAGGAAGGGAAGCCGTTGATTCTTGTGACCCCCAGTGGGGCCCAGGAAATCTTGGTATGCAGAGATCGTAAAGATGGCAGTAGGGGACCCATGGACTCTACCATCACGGCCAGACCTCCTCTCGCAAGGTCCAGAGTTCCATCCTACTTTACAAACGCTAAATTTAACGGTTTGGCTATCGAGACCCACACTCTGAAGAAGTGTGGGCCGTCAGGTTCAGTAGTTTTCTACCTTGGTTAATGCAAGGGAGCCATCCTCCATAATTATATATTATGAAGTCTGGGAAACATATGTCTCCTGGTGTGAAACCAGGAGCTGCACCCCAGGAAATACCGTATTTATCGGCGTATAACACACACTTTTTCCCCTTAAAATCAGGGGAAAATCATGGGTGCGTGTTATATGCTGATCCCCACTGTCTGTGATGGGAAGATGTAAACTTGGGGTGCGTGTTATACAACGATAAATACGATAGGTCAAAGGTAGAGTCCTTGACTTTTTGCAGATGGGGTGAGCAATAAAGCTGGCCTTGAATACTTTCCAAGTACATCACGGGACACAGTGGTCTCGCCCCTCTTTCTAGTATACACATGTATTGGTTTGCTACAAAACTGAGATACTCCCGGTATGGGAGGGGTTATATAGGGAGGCAAATTCCTGTTTCGGGTGTGCCAGTGTCCAGCACCTGAAGGTGGACTATAACCCACATAGTAATTACTATGGCTCCGTGTCCCGTGATGTACTTAAAAAGAAAAAGTATTTTACAGGTAAGCTGTTATAAAAATCCTATTTTCTCCTCGCACTGATCATGAGGAGAAAAAAAGCCGATAGCTGGCTTTTGTTTACTTCCGTGGCGAGTTGTCCTTGGCTGACAGCTGATCACCTGGTGAAGGGCTGCTGTGATTGGCCCTTTACCCTGTTCTGTGATCAGTTAAATCAAAAGGAATCAGTGATCACGGGAGGACATCTATAGACACCCTCCCGGCATTTTAAGCCTGCGCTGTAGCCATCATTCGGTTATAGTGCTGGCGGGAAGTGGTTAAGGATGAAGGCAGCAAATGTTGTACATGCTGGGTATAGTGCATTTCTCTCTGAGTAAAATGGGTTGTTCCAGACATTGTTCAGAAGAACAGCATACTTTGATTAAAAGGTTGATTTGAGAGGGGAAAACATATGCAGAAACTGATAGATTGCTTAGTTAAAATGATCTCAAATGCTTTACCACTTTAGCCCTGAAGGATTTGCCCCCTTAAAGACCAGGCCATTTTTTGCGATACTGCACTGCATTGCTTTAACTGACAATTGGGCACGACCACGCAAACAAAATGAATGTTATTTTTTTCCCACAAATAGAGCTTTCTTTTGGTGGTATTTGATCACCTCTGCTGTTTTTATTTTTTGCACTATAAACAAACAGCGCCAATTTTGAAAACAAATTGCTATAATACATATTCAAAAAACAAACAAAAACAAAACAAATGTATTCATCAGTTTAGGCTGATATATATTCTTCTACATATTCTTGGTAAAAAAAAAATCAATAATATATTGATTGGTTTGCGCAAAAGTTATTGCGTCTACAAAATAGGGGAGAGATTTAGTGCTGGATGTGGTGCGGCAGGGGGCAGGCAAGCCTTTGGGAGGTTGTCCATGGACACCCTCCCAAAACTGGAATCCTGGGGCTTGGATGGGGGACCCCTTCATGGTTTCTTGCACTGGAGCCCTGAAGGTTCTAGTTACACTTCTGATCTAGACATATAATCCCCTAATCTGATATGCGAATCCTGTTTGTATTTGCATTAAATGTCAAGCTTTGCCCTATCTGCCATCTAAGCCTCTCTCTCTTGATCAGTGAGGCTCTCCATTACATTAAAGGATCATTAATGAAAGTAAGCAGGACAGGGACAATCTCCTATTTCAGAGGAAACAGTAAAATGTGAATAACATTTCAGTGGGCAGTATTTCATGACATGTGGTCATGCATCTTTTCACCATATTCTCACTTTTAGATTGCCCAGATTTGTGATGTTTTACTTCAAGCAGCACTCTACATCAATAATGGCAGTTGCAGGTTGCACACATATGGTTTGGGCTGGGATCGGTAGTTCCTTACAACAGGCCTCATTTATGAAAGGGCAATCTGTGGCAGGAAGGCAGGAAATAAATACTTGGACAGCAGAGTGTCTGTAGAACTCACCTTAATTTCCAGGCACATTTGCCCTCAAAACCCAGCAGGAAGAGGACTGCTCAGCCAGGAGGTAATTGTGGATTGTCCTAAAAATTTGATCGACCATGTGCATTACTTTGGGGGGGGGGGGGGGGATGTAAGGAATGGGGGTGAGCCAGTATACAGCAAAAAGGGGGGGGGGTAGAGGGCTGAGCTGACCTTGGACTTTATAAAACACAGTGGACCAACATCAGCAGATGACATGGCTCCCCAAATCATCACAGACTGTTAAAAACGTAGCATTTCATTTGGAAATCAAGGTCCCAGTGTCTGGAGGAAGAGTGGAGAGGTACAGAACCCACATTGCATGAGGTCCGGTGTAAAGTTTCCACAGTCAGTGATGATTTGGGGAGCCATGCCATCTGTTGGTCCACTGTGTTTTATCAAGTCCAAAGTCAGCGCAGCCCTCTACCAGGAAATTCTAGCGCATGGCATGCTTCCCTCTGCTGACCAGCATTATGGAGATGCTGATTTCATTTTCCAGCAGGACTTGGCACCTGCCCACACTGCCAAAAGCACCAATACCTGGTTTAATGATCATGGTATCACTTTATTGGCCAGCAAACTCACCTGACCTAAATCCCATAGAGAATCTGTGGGGTATTGTCAAGAGGAAGATGAGACACCAGACCCAACAAAGCAGACGAGCTGAAGGCCACTATCAAAGCAACATGGGATTCCATAAGACCGCAGCAGTAATTCATGCAAAAGGAGCCCCAACCAAGTATTGAGTGCATACTCTACTGTACATGGACATACTTTTCTGTAAGCCAACAATTCTGTATTAAAAAAATAAATAAATAATATGTTTTATTGGTTTCATGTACAATTCTAATTTGCTGAGATACTGGATTTTGGGTTTTCACTAGCTGCAAGCCATAATCATTAACCACTTGCCGACCGCTGCATGCCGATATGTCAGCACAATGGCAGCGGTGGGCAAATGGGCGTACCTGTACATCCCCTTTAATTGGCGGGGCTAGCGGGCGTGCATTCCGCGTACAACATGACCGCATGGACTTGATGTCTGCTAGTGACCAGCGATCGTGTCACGCAGCCGCAGAACGGGGAGATGCCATGTACCTGCCTAGTGACATGACAGGGATCTACTGCTCCCTGTCATCAGGAGCAGTGATCGTTGTCATGTCAGTGGTAGCCCACCCCCCCCCCCCAGTTAGAATCACTACCTAGGACACACTTAACCACTGCCCTGCCAGTGTCATTTACACAGTTATCAGTGCATTTTTATAGCACTGATAGCTGTATAAATGACAATGGTGTCAAAAGGGTCCGCTATAAAGTCACAGGTCATGATAAAAAAAAAAAAAAAAAAAAGCCATAAACCTATCCCCTATATTGTAGACGCTATAACTTTTTTTTTAACTTTCTCGCGTATGCCCCTCACATTCCATGTAAGAAAATTTAAAGATGCCATGGATGGGGGGTTTTAGAATCAAACAACACCGTCATGTTTGGCCACGTTTCCCTTGAGCATGTGGCACTTAGGTTCTCAATACTCAGGCATGGATTTAGTAATGTTATTTTACATGACATATATAGACATTCACATATACATTTTCCACAAAGTGTTACCTGCTTTCTAAATTTGGTATGCACAACAGGGTTCAACAAAACAATAACTGGAATAACTCCCACCCCCATCCCTGCCCTGCACGCTACCCAACTGGTGCGGGCTTGTTCCCTTAACTTGTGTTTTCCAACTGGGAAATGCGCCATCCTCCAAGTCATGTAGAGAAGGTAATGTAACGGGCTAAGTCTCTGGATTCTGAATCGGTCTGGGAATGTCACCCATATCAATAGATTAAGGTGAACCAAATTTCTTCGATCCCCATGTATTCCGCAAAAGGCAACAATCAAGCTCCAGAAAAAGCTCCAGTCTGCATAGTGGCGACTCCCAGTGGTGTGCGGGGCAAAGTCTCGCTGCACACTGCATGTAATTGGTAGGACTCTGCACCTCCGTAGCTCCTTGGTCAGTATGGTCTTGGATAGTATGTAAAATTCCAGTAATGTAATGGGTATGAGTAATGTGACTCCTGTATAACAAGTGTCTGAGGTTTGTGTTCTGTACTCACATTGAGGTATTACTGGTTCCATATCGCATGTAGGAGTTCACTGTATATGGCGTGGAATGTTCCGTGTCTATAAGTGGGTGTTTCCAAGTAAAATTCTATGCGATTGCGGGAAGCAGTACAATTATACGGTTCTGACAAAAAAAAGGAGGGAAGTTAGTACAGAAAAAAAAGGGGAAAAAAAATCTAGACTGTATACCTGGGACTTGATCAATCAGCTCTTTCAGGGAAGGCTCGGCGCTCCAACCAGGAGATGACTTCTTCCGGATCCTCGAAGAATATCGCACGGCCGTCATGTTCCACCCGAAGGCGAGCGGGGAAGAGCATGGAATATTTATAGTGTTGATTCCTTAGTCTGCGTTTGGCCTCCATGAAGTTCTGGCGTCGGCGTTGCACCTCTGCTGAGAAGTCTGGGAAAATGGCCACTTTAACATTTCCTACTGGGATGTTGCCTTTCTCTCTCGCCATTCTCAGAGCTGCATCTCGGTCTTTGTAATTTAGGAGTTTAGCTATAAATGTGCGGGGGGGGGGGGGGGCTCCCTGCGGGGGGGGGGGGGGGTCTGGAGACGCTATAACTTTTGCACAAACCAATCAATATACACTTATTGTGATTTTTTTTTTTACCAAAAATATGTAGAATACCTATCGGCCTAAACTGAGGAAAAAAAATGTATATTTTTTTTATATATTTTTTGGGAGATATTTATTATAGCAAAATGTAAAAAAATATGCATTTTTTTAAAAAATTGTTTATAGCACAAAAAATAAAAACCACAGAGGTGATCAAATACCACCAAAAGAAAGCTCTATTTGTGGGGAAAAAAAGAGACGTAAATCTTGTTATGGTATAACGTCGCATGACCGCGCAATTGTCAGTTAAAGCAACGCAGTGCCAAATCGCAAAAAGTGGGAAGGGGTAAAAATCTACCAGGTCTGGAGCAGTTAAAAGAAATGCTTGAACTATATCACTGTGTGTATGTGTAACACATTATAGAGAGGAGTTTCACTTTTTGAATTTAATTACTGAAATAAATTATATTTTTGATGATATTCTAATTTTATGAGATGCACCTTTATATTAGGATGGGGGGGGGGGGGGGAGAAAATCAATATTGAAAAGAAATAAAAGCTGTAGGCAGACCTTAAAGCGGGGTACCACTGCCTCTGTAGATTTTTTTTTTGGGGGACATTTAAAAGCAATTTCTGGTTTAAATTAGTTACTCACATGTTCCGTTTTTTATTCTTTGGCCTTTCCTTTTTCTCTGTTAAAGACCTCTTTTATAAAATTAGACCCATCGGTTTCATCTTGCCTGTGGGCACGTGAAGCCCACAGGCATTCTCTTCCTGGATTCTCTGACGTGGATCTCCCAGCATGCGACGGCCGTTGTAGTTCCGATCTCACGCATGCGCAGTAAGTTAATATCGGAGCGCCATCAACAGCTTAGGTTGCCATCACCACGGGCATCGTCGTCGGAAGTCCCGCCCCGTTGTGAAGGCAACTGAGATACACTAATCCAAGAAGATAGAGCGGACAATCGTTGAGAGAGCGGCATTGGAGTTATAGGAAAGGTAAGTATTCAATAAATACTCTTCTATGCTTGACAAATAAATATCAGGAGACAAATAAAAGATTTTAATTAAATAATATTTTAATATGGCTTTGAAATAAATAAATAAATATATATATATATATATAAATATATATATATATATATATATAGGATTCCCAGATCAAATATGGCGCCAAAATCCCCCTTAGACAATTGCATCACTTCTGGTTTTGAAGTCCCGCGATTCTAGCCCTCGACGCTGCACAATGCCTCCTGGGAAATGGTGACACACATCTCCCAGGAGCATTAGCAAGCGGAGGCGCAGAGGGAAGTGACATGTTTAGCCTGGGCACTAGAAGAGGCAGATTTCGTGGGACCGCATAGCAACAGGGAGAAAAAAGGTAAGTAAATAAAAAAATAAAAATGTATCCAATTAATTTTTCAAATGTCATTTGCTGCACAAAAAAGTATTTTTGATTTTTTTGGGGGGGAAACACAACTTTAAATTTACCAATAAAATGAATTCTGTGGTTTCAATTTGTGCTGTACCAATAAATTAACTAATGCTGTGGTTTCAACATGTGGATGATAGTGGGTCGTAACACTCCACCTTATCTTCCTTTCAAAGAACGCAAGGCATTCTGTAAGCGGAGGAGGTAGATTGAGTTTTATCTGTACATCCCCATTCTAAAGCTGGATACACACTATACAATTTTCTGTAGATTTTTTCCTTCAGATTTACCAAAACAAAATAATATGAGGTTAAACCTTAAAAGAGCCTTAAAGCCTCCTTTGGTGGGAAAAAAAAAAAAAAACGGAACCTGCAAGGCAAAGGCATAATGAGCTAGTATGCATAGCATACTAGCTCATTATGAAATAACTTACCTAAGAACGAAGCCCCCGAAGCGACCCTCGTCCACGGCCTCCACCATCAATCCCAGAGTGACTTCCGGGTCTCGCTGCTCCAGCGCTGTCATTCGCTGGAGTCGCGATGACGTCACTCCCGCGCATGAGCCCGGCATATCACCATGATCTCCGGCATGTTCAGTGCGCCTGCGCGCCGTAGATATCGGTGCCTTTTCTAAATATCTCCTAAACCATGTAGGTTTAGGAGATATTTATTGGACCTACAGGTAAGCCTTAATCTAGGCTTACCTGTAGGTCAAAGTGGTTTGTAAGGGTTTACAACCACTTTAAGCGTTTCAATTTGTATGCAATCAGGCAGACCCTTACGCTAAATGGTTTTGGTAAATCTAAAGAAAATCAGACAAAAGTTGTATAGTGTGTATGGGGTCTTAGATTGCCATGCATGCTGTGAAATAAGTACAAGCCATTTTGTAAATGTAGGATCTAGAGCACGAGTGATTATGCTTCTCTTAAAAAAATAAGATAAAAATAAAAAACGCACCTTTTTTGCAGGTAAAAACAACCATGTCTTTATTTTTTTGTTAGAATCCTGTGAAGTAGAGGTCTACAAAATTATGTCCCTCCAGTTTTCAGGGACTACAATTCCCATCATGCCTAGTCATATCTGTAAATGTCAGTTTTACAGTGCCTCATGGGACATGTAGTTCCGCATCAGCTGGAGGGTTGTATTTTGGAGATCCCTGCCAGTGTAAAGCATTGCACCCACAATCAGCAGATTGTGGGTGTAATGCCTCAGCCCTGCAGACTGTGTAGCTGTGCCATTACCTCTGATATGAGCAGGCAGTTACACTCTGACAGAAAGACAAAACTACTAGAGCACTCAACAGCACCCTGTAAATTCAATGAGAACTACAAGCCAACAGTTGCAAAGGCTGTTGGTACTTGTAGCTTCCACATTCAAAGAACACTGAATGAATGATGCAGCCAGGTGGCGCTCCGCACAACCATGTGTTGTGTAGATGACAGTTGTCAAACACAGGGACCGGGGCAGTAACGTTACACCCCAAATATGGGTGTCACATGTTAGAAAATGTGAACCTTTCCATTAATGCACTCTATAAGAGCCAATAGTTATGCATTTACTTTACTACTGGGGGGGAAGGGGTAATTTAAACTGATATCTAATGCAACCGCCATCCACACATTAAAAAAAACACAGCATTAGAGTAAAATTATATATTATGTATATAGCAAAACATGCCATTATATTTTTTTTCCCCCCCAAAACAATCACTGTCCTAAATCAAGTACAGGAATTTTTACTTCTTTTGCTGCATTTTTTGTACCAGATCATTGACATGTGTTCATGCAAGGAAACAAACATCTTCACAGGAAGGCCAGCAGTAGCATCCCACATTTTTCTCTTCATAAAGTGTTCCTCTGAAAGTGGTTGTAACGGCCAAAAGATTTAATTTTTTTTTTTTAAAAGAAACCAAAAGAAAAATTTAATTTTTTTGTACACACGGTCGGACTTTTTGACAACCAACATGCAAATTAGGTGGTTTGGACCAACATCCGACCGTGTGTACGCTCCATCGGACCAACTTTTTCCAGGTTGCATCGGACTTTTGTTGGCTGTGCGAACGGACCAACTTTCTGCCAACAAAAGTCCGAAGGACGAAAGTCCGAACGTGTGTATGCAGTACCAACTGACTTTTGTCCACAGTACAAACACGCATGCTCAGAACCAATGCAAAAGATCAGACAACAATATAGAAGTTGACCAAAGGTGGCGCTGGAGTATTCGAACGTCCTCTTTTGAAGTGTCGTCAGTACGTTGAAACGTCACTACGTTCGTGTTGGTTGTCTCAAAAGTCCGACCGTGTGTATGCAGTACCAACTTGAGGGCCAACGCCCTTTGGACAAAAGTCCAAGGGAAAGTTGGTCCACGGTCCGACCGTGTGTATGGGGCTTTAGTTCGTCTCAGGCATCAAAAGGGGAAAAACTTAAAGTAATCTATTACCCATACTTAGTATTCTTATTGTGAGTCTGCATCATTGTGTTAATCTCCAGTACATATCAAAATCCTATCCAGCCCTGGGGGGGGGGGGTGTGTCATTACGGGAAACCATAGGAGCTCATGTGGAGAGGGAGGGAGGGAGGGAGGGAGATCCCAGGTATCATTAGTCTCTACACATTTATCAGGATAGCATCCTAATTCCCGACCCAGCATCCCCAAACCTTATCAAACTTCGAGGGGCATTTGCGGCTCATGTAGGTAAGTTTGTATAGTGGGAGGACAGAATCGACCAGCGCCTTCCATTGTGACACAGTGGGGGGGGTCCTTTTTCTTCCAGTTCAGGAGGATAGTTTTTCTGGCATAGAACGCCGCGTAGAATATAAACAATTGCGTGTGGATTTTGGGTGCCATTTTGTCACACACTCCCAGGAGCAGGACCAAAGGGTCCAGCCCCAGAGAGAGGTTCCCGGTTGCATTTATCACTCCCACCACATCTCTCCAGAATTGTCGTATGAGCGGGCACTCCCATACCACGTGTATAAATGTTCCCAGTTCCGTAGAGCACTTCGGGCATCTGTCAGAGCATGTCGGGTAGATTCTCGATAGTCTCTGAGGGGTGTAATAGGCTGTGTGGATGAACTTGAGTTGAATAAATCTGTCCCTGGCCGAGATCATTAGTGGTATATATTGCTGGATCCCTTCTTCCCAGTCCTCCCCCGCCAGTGTCGGGATGATCGTTTGCCATTTAGTGAATAATTTAGCCCCAGTACCGGACAGCTCCGAGGAGATCCTAAGATATAGGGAGGAGAGGATCCTATCCGCACCCTTTGAGATCAGGAATTTTTCTATCCCGTGGGAAGATATGGAGGGTTCTGTGGGAAACTGAGCACGGATTGCATGTCGCAACTGAAGGTAGCGAAAAAACATCTGGGAGGGGAGTGCAAACTCTTCTCGCAGAGAGTTAAAGGGAAGAAGTGTACCGTTTGTATCTGCCTGAGGATCTTTATTCCATAGCCTGCCCACAGGGTCGGGTCCGGAATAGAGTTCAGATGTTGCAGTCTGGGATTACCCCACAGCGGAGTATATGGTGACACCTCACCTGGGGCACTAATTTTATTCGTCAGTTGGGACCATACTCGCACCGTAGTTCTCATCGGGATGGTAATCTCAGGGTGTGCTGTGGGTCCCCGGAAGACCAGGTTACTAAGAGCTGCGTAGGAGCCCAAGGTTGCCGCCTCGAGGTTGACCGACGGGTTGGATCGGGACTGTTTAAACCACCACCTTACCGAGACTAATACCGCCGCCCAGTAATATTGTTTTAAGCATGGCAGGGCCAATCCCCCGCGGGAAAGGGGTAATTGAAGGGTGGCCTGAGCAATTCTAGGCGCGGCGCCAGCCCAAATAAAGGAGTTAAATATTTTGTCTACTTTCTGAAAAAAGGAATTGGGAATAGGGATAGGGGTGTTTCTAAAAACATAAAGGAATTTGGGGAGAAACGTCATTTTAAACAAATTCACTCTACCCACCGGAGATAGGGGAAGGGATTTCCAAGCTTGACATTTATCAATCAAATTGTGGAGTATCGGGTAGACGTTGTCTTCCAGATACAGTTTTAGGTCTCCCTGGATCTCTATTCCCAGATAGCGAAATTTAGGGACCGTTTTCAAGAGCGCATGCGCATGTTCGGGCTGTGGTCTACCAGACAGTGGGAACAAGATAGACTTGTCCCAGTTTATTTTAACACCCGAATATATAGCAAATTCGTCTATAATGGCTAGGGCTGCGTTCAGGGATGTGGTCGTGTCAGGGAGATACAGTAGGGCATCATCAGCATAGAGGGATACTTTTTCCCTTAAAGGGCCCACCTGTATTCCCCCGACCTCGACCGACTCCCGGAGAAGCGTGGCCAGGGGTTCTATAGCGAGGGCAAAAAGGGCAGGAGACAGTGGGCATCCCTGTCTCGTGCCTCTGGTCAGTGGGAATGTATCTGAGATTAGGCCATTGGTGCGGATTCTGGCTACGGGGTTTGCATAGATTAACTTTATCCAGGAGATGAATTTGGGGCCGAAGTTAAAACGTTCCAGAACCCTCCAGAGAAATTGCCATTCGACAGAGTCGAACGCCTTTTCAGCGTCTAGTGAGGCGACCGTGCCACTTGTGCGTCCCATCCCTGCTAGAGATATGTGAGTGTATAGGCGACGCAGGTTTATGTCCGTACTCTTACCTGGCATGAAGCCCGTTTGGTCACCCTGAACCAGCTTTAAGATCACGGAGTTCATTCTAGTTGCAAGGATTTTCGTGACGATCTTCGCGTCTACATTGAGAAGCAAGATCGGACGATATGAGGAGCAAAGTGTAGGGTTTTTGTTGGGCCTGGGGATCACCACTATTACCGCCTCTGACATCGTAGGAGGGAGGGTCCCTTTGCCCAGCATGGCTGTGAGTGTGGCATGGAATTGTGGGGCCAGTAGTTCTATGTGGGTCTTGTAGAATTCTGCCGGTATTCCGTCAGGACCCGGTGTTTTTGAGGGAGGTCATGGCAAGCTGGACTTCTTCAAGAGAGATGGGGCTATCTAGTCGGGTACTGTCCTCGTCAGGGAGTTGGGGCAACTCTATACGGTCTAGAAAATGGTTGAGGGCCTCAGGGGTAGATGTATCCCTGGGAGGTATAGAGAGATTCGTAATATTGCGCAAAGCGAGCGTTGATAAGGTGGGGATCAGTCAGCATCTCTCCCCGCTCGCCCTCAACCATGGCTATATGTGACACTGAGTTCCTTTCCTTAGACAGCCAGGCTAGTAGCCTACCTGTCTTTTCACCCTGCTCAAATATTCTCTGGGATTGGTTCAGGAGTATCTTCCTGCTGGCAGTGGCCCTTAGTAGGGATATCTCTCTGTGGACCCCCTGGAGTTCAGAGTACACTGCCGCGTCACCCCCTGCGTGTACTCGTCTTCCAACCTGAGTGCTCTCAGCTCAGTCTCTTCTAGTGCCAACCTGGAAGCTTTCCTAGCTTTGGAAATGAGGAATTGGTACTGGCGGTTCCACTGTACCTCTATTTTCTATCCAGAAGGCTCCAAGCTCTACCTCCATCTCGGGGGCCACGCGCTCATCATCCACCCAGAATCCGGAGAGCCGCCACATGACCGAGCCAGAGGCAGGACCTATCTCCAGCTTGAGTAGAAGTGGCGCGTGGTCAGAGATGCCTCGCGGCAAAATCTCCACCTCCGTGGTGCGGGAGAGCAGGAAGTCATCAGCTAGTAGTAGGTCAATTCTGGAAAAAGAAGCATAGGTAGCAGAGTGACATGTGAATTTTTTCTCAGACGGGTGTTTCCACCGCCATACATCATGTAGACCATAGACCTCCATCCATTTCAGCAGAGGGGAGTCAAGAGCCACACCAACCCTGAACCTATCCATAGACGGGTTTGGAGTCATGTTAAAATCACCTGCCAGTAATACCCTAGCTCCCGGATATAATGCCATTAATGGGGTTAATTTGTGAAGTATTTGCATATCCACAGGTGGAGGCACATAGATGCCTACTATAAACATTTCTTGCCCATTACAGTTGGCATGAAGTGCCACATATCTGCCCCCTGGATCCAAATGTAGATCCAGGAGGGAGAACTGGAGCGATTTATGGACCAGTATACTGACCCCCCTGGAGTATGTTGAGTACGTGGAGTGATAATAGGAACCCACCCATGGTCTTTTCAGGGCTAGTGTTCTTCCTCCCAGGAGATGTGTCTCCTGCAGAATACAAATCTGCGGGGAGTACTTTTTAATATAGGTGAAAACTAGGGACCTCTTAACCTTAGAATTTAGACCCCGCACATTCCAGGACATTATAGTCAATGGAGCCATCATTATATCACATTAAGTGTAAAACAAGGGGATGAGTCGCATGAACAGGAGCCGGGAAAACCATCGGCCGCCCCATCCAAGCGAGATCGGTTGATATATCTTGTCGTGGAGCCCCCCCCCCTGTACGGAAGGAGAGCGCCACCACACCGAGGCAGCCAACAACACAGGATGTAGTATGTGAGAGATACCAAGCATTTCAGTAAAAAGAGTAATACATTCAAATCTTCAGAGCAAAGAGAAGTACACCATAAATTCCCCCCCCCCTCCCCCACCCGGACATCACCCCCCAAACCATGGTGTGTCTTTTTCCCAAAACTTAAACCCCTGGTAACTACCATGGGGGTGCGTGAAAGGTAGAACCTCATAAGAGTTATAGTCCTAGCACAGTCAGTCCGGCCAGGTCCATGTATAGGATAGACGGTCCCTGCAGATTTTATAGCAACAGTTCTCCCGCTGAATGCGGGGGCACATACTTAAACAAAACTCTTGCATATTGAACTTTGATGCATGTAGAATGCACCGCGGGGGACAGGGCCCCTAGGAACCCCAAACATCTTTTCGGCGTGTATTGGTCATCAGCAGAAACGTCCCGAGAGACCAGCCCACCATTAATCCTGTAAATTACCTGCTGCGTCACACCGGGGTCCTAATGGAGGAGGATCCTCAGGCCCAGTCAGTCAATCAGCATGTAGAATGTGGTAGTAACCATCAGAAAAGGGTTACTGTACTGCTGGTACATTGTCATAAAGCAAGGGGAAAAAAAGAAAGTAACATAGAAGGGGGGGTACCTCAGGGGGTCATCCTCTAGGCAAAGTTTCCAACCAGTGGGATGCATCTTCAGGGGTAGTAAAGAATCTCACCGTCTCGCCATCTTGAACTCTCAGCCACGCTGGGAACAGCATACTGTACTTGATGTGTCTGTTGCGTAGGTTCAATTTAACCTGGTCAAAAGAGCGCCGCATCTTCTGGGTATCAATAGAGTAATCTGGGAATATCATCAGGCGGGATCCTTCATAGTTAAGGGCTTCTATCTTCCTGGCTTCCCGGAGGACCAGATCCCGGTCTCTAAAATTGAGGAGGCGGAGGATGAAAGTGCGTGGAGGAGCTCCAGGGGTCCCTCCGGACTAAGCTAATGTCCAGCTGCACTGATTCTATCTTCCCTGTGAGAGTGGTCTGGCAGGTGGCAATTGCCTGCATTAGTGCCTGGAAGTTCGATTGATCAGACAGGGCCGGGTCCGGGCTCTCCGCCGGGGACGGCATGCGGTCCGGAGGCTTAGGGGCCGGAGGTAGGCCCGCTATTTGGCTTGCGGGTGTTCGGGGTGCCCCTAGATAAAAAAAGGGTTCCTTCTGTGTCCAGCAGTGCCCCCCCCCCCCCCCCCAAAGATTTAATTTTTTAATCTGAATGCATGCTATGTATTAAGATAAAAAAACCTTCTGTGTCCAGCAGCCCCCCCCAATACTTACCTGGGCCCCATCTCAATCTAGCAATGTTGCATGAGAGACTCAGCTGTCTGGACTCCCCCCTCTTCATTGGCTGAGACAGCAGCGAAGCCCCATTGGCTCCCGATGCAGTCAAAGTCAGTGAGCCAATGAGGAGAGAGGGGGCGGGACCAGGCCACAGCATGGTGTCTGAATGGACACAGGGAGCTGCTGCTCGGGTGCCCCCATAGCAAGCCGCTTGCTGTGGGGGCACTCAGTAGGAGATAGGGGCCAGAAGTGCCAAAGAGAGACTCGAAAATAGGAGAATCTGGGCTGCTCTGTGCAGTGGTTTTGCACAGAGCAGGTAAGTATAAGAGTTTTTTTTACTTATTTTTAACAAAAAAAAAAAAATAAAAAAAAAAAATCAAATCACTTTAATGCAAAAGATCCTACTACATTGTATTTTTTTGTAACTCCAACCATTTTTTGATGCACTGGATTATTGTTAAGTCACACACATAGGCAAGTTCTTTCCATAAAATCATTTTCACATTGCTACATATATTAACATATGAATAAAGACGACACAAGGCCTCTCTTGATATGAAGTTTTACTTTAATGCCATGCAAATTAAATCAAGTACAACTAAAATGCATCTGCTTCTATGTGCCTCTTCATTCTTGAATTCCTACTTAGTTTTACTAACAAAGTATTTTCCTAGATTGGAGACTGACAGCTACTATGGTACCTTTAACACTGAAAACTGGTTTTGCTCTAAGTGTTCGAAGATTCTACATTTTCACTCTGCTGAACACATTGAGAACTCATTCACGTATGTGCATTACCACAAATCATGGCAATCCACCTGCTCTGTGTGCGTTGCATTGTGGACCCATTCCGTGTGAATGGTACCCCAACGCCTTATACAGTAGGGCCCAACCTGAAAAGGGTCATGTATACATTTTTTCCCCCCGATCCGTGTGGTGTGTTGGCATCCCATTTAAAATGAATGAGCTGCTTTAATGCAACACACATGAATGCATGCCATAATGCACCACATTAGAACGCCCAAGTATCAATGGGCCCACATTTGCAAAAAATGTTACCTTCAACATGAGAGACCCTGATCAGGATGTGTGAAATGATTGGCTTAAACATTTGAAATATGTGGTTTGAACAATTAAGTGCAAAACAGGAAAAAATCTGGTAGATTGTTTTAGGAGCTAAGCTGCTCATACAGCTTGGGGACATAATCATCCCACTCAGCCTGGTAGCAATTGCCAGCAACAGGGGCTCCCAGACCATACTTCTTGCGGAAAGTAGACAATTTAAAGCATCCTCTGTGTTCACCACAGCGGTTAGTCAGAATTCGCTCATCACATTTCTGTGGCTCCTTCTGCTCATACACCAGCCAGACATAACGATGGAGACCTACAAAATAAATAAATAAAATGCAGAGGTGTGCAAATATATAGGATTTATATAAAAATCTGGATACGTTTGCTAAAATGTATCAAATTAGGTTTCATATGAATCTTATTCAAGAAATTACAAAATGAAGTACAAACAATCTTCTACTTTCTCAAACTTCATTTATTTTCTAATGCAGCATTGGAGCAGAGGCACTTGTATTCATACTTCAAATCCAATTCTAGTCGAATTGCTTTCATTCAGTTTTATATGAGAAAAGCCCATCATGAGAAAAATGTTCCCTACTTCTGACACCCATCATCAGAGCAGGAAGTCAGAAGAAGTCTCATTTATAGGCACACATACAGCAAACAATCCTAGCAGAGGTTCCACCCTTCCTCAATCTACTAGAAAAAAAGGATTTTTTTGTTACCATAAAATCCCTTTCTCGGAGTTCATTGATGGACACAGCTCTTCCCAATTTTAAACTGCAGGGTTATAGTGTAATCTTCAGGAGTTAGACACTAGGCCAAAAAAATAATAAAAAAAAAACCCACACAGCATATGGACAGTGCCAACTGGTAGTCAACCCCCTCAGCTATTTGACACAAAGCAGTACAAGGAAAAACAAACATATCAGAGGGGTGGGTGCTGGATCCATCAATGAAGTGCCTCAATAAGGAGGTAAGTAACCAGAGAAGGAACATGCACCAGCACCCAATATCCCCCCCCCACCCCACCAGAGGGGCAAGAGAACTCATAAGCAGCAGAGGAAGTCGATGTGGGCCCTCTGCAGCCACAAGAAGGGGAGCTGACTTCATGAAAATCTGTCTGCACAGCATCCTTTCGGAACCATGCAAACCACATCCAAGGAATGCAGAACAACTTCCATGGGCACAGGAAAAAGGCAGGATAATGTCCTCATTCAGGTGAAAAAAAATCAAATACCACAGCAAGAGAGATGTGGAGGAGCCATCTTATCCCTACGTAAAACCAAATAGGGGGTGACTTACAGGACAAGGCAGCTAGCTCTGACATGTGGTGTGCGAAAGTGAAAGCAACTAAGGAGGCAACCTCCTGGGTGAAAGTGATCAAGGAAAAGATCCCTAATCTCAAAGGGAGGCTTCCGAAGAACTGACAAAATGAGGTTCAGGTCCCAAGGCAACAATGAAGATTGGAGGAGCCCCAAGCAAAACCCCTTGAATAAAAATATATGAATCAAAGACTGCATGGCCAGATGATGTTGAAAAGAAAAATTGCAAGGACAGAAATCTGGCCCTTAAAAATCGTACTCAAGACAAACTTCTGATGAGTGCCCCATTAGAGAAAGGTCAAGATCCGAAACATGAAAAGGTATGTAGATGCAAGCCCTCAGCCATGCACCAAGATACGTAGGCCTTCCATGCATGATGGTACATCTACCAAGAGGTTGATTTTCATGCCTTAAATATGGCCAGAATTACAGAGGATTACAACCCCCTGACTCTCAGAACCTGGCTTCCCAGAGCCAGGACATCAAGCCAGTGATGGTAAAGCAGAGTGGAAGAATGGTTCTTGGGACAGAGGAAACTGCCACAACTGTGTAGGGGAACCAGGAATGACAAGGCCAATCCGGAGCCACGGAGTAGGACCAGAATGCCTTTGGCTTTTATCCTGTGCAACAGATAAAGGAAGAGCTGGTGAGGAGGAAAGGTATAAAAACAGATAGTGGTTCCACAGCAACACCACAGAATCTATCATCTATCTGCCAGAGGGTCCCTTATTCTCACCACAAAGTGCAGAACCTTCCTGTTGAGCCAGGACACCAGAAGATACATGTCAGGAGTGTCCTACAGCAGCTAGAACTGGTGAAAAAGGTGTCCAGATACAGTGACCACCCTCCTTGATCCAAAGTTTCCCAGCTGAGGTAGTCCGTCGGTATTCCACTCCTGGAATGTAGACAGTGGCAAGGGACAGGATATGAAGTTCTACCCACCAAAGAATGTGTGAGGCTTCCAGCATTGCTATCAAACCCCTTGTCTCGCCCTGGTGATTGACCTAGGCCATCGCCGTGGAGTTGCTTAACTGGATCCTGACCAGGCGCCTGCAGGAGGTGGTTCATTCAAAGAACCAGACAAAGTCCAATTATTCGTAACATCAGGACATTAAAAAGGTAGCACGTAGCCAATGGTCTGCAAGTGCTCACTAGCCAAGCTGGGGTGATTATTGGATTTAGATTAGTCTCTTGCCCAGCTTGGCTGTTGATTGAAGCGCTTTGCTGGAAAAAAAAAAAAAAATTGTGGTACTAAAAAGAGTTAAAGCAGGGAACTAGGTTCCGACTCCTACACTAGGCAGAAACCTGAGCTGCCTATAGCAGAGAGGGCTTTGACTACCAAAAAGGACTGCCCATAGGCTGTGCTGTATTCTTTTTTTCTGACTAGGGTCCTGCTTTTGAAGGTTGCACCATAACCCTATGGGTCAAGAATTAGGAGGAACTGTGCCCCTCAATGCATAAAGGGTGTTCTTTCTGTTCGTATTGGTGAGATATCTACACTTAAAATTCCCGGGTCTACAGAAAGCCTGTGGACATTAATAAAAAACTTCAAAACTATGTGTTGTTTTATTTTATATTATGCAAAACACAAGAGATGCTGACGCAAGCCATGACTGATCCGCACAACCATGAAAATAAATAAATAAATATTGACAGTTACTTACCGACAACTGCTTTTCTGGGATATCACCCAGGACGGCACCCCTGAGAGATGACTGGTCCACCTGACAGGAAACAATCAACACATGAGGTTAAAAGGCCCCTCCCTTCCCCCTGCACCTCAGTTCTCCCAAAGTAATAGGTTGTCCAGGTGCCAGAGAGAACACTTCCCGTAGTACTTACATCAAACCAGGGGTGGGAAGTAGGCCTGCCATCCTGGAAGATATCCCAGAAAAGCAGTAACTGGTAAGTAACTGTCAATTTTCTCTAGTCATCTTCCAGGACGGCACACCTGAGAGAATGGACAAGTTAAAGGCCTACCTTAGGGTGGGACCGCCGCTGGCAAGAGCGTCAGATCCTGAGGCGATAGCAGTTTCACTCTATAGTGCTTCAAGAAGATGTCCTGCTTCGCCCATGTGGCTGTTCTATTGAGGCCCCAGCTCTTTCTGCCCAAGAGACAGCCAAAGATCTCGTTGAATGGGCTTTAAGGTTAACTGGTACTGGGGAACCTGTCTGCTCATAAGCCATTCCTATAGTTTGTCTGATCCACCTAGCCAATGTAGATCTAGGATGCCTGCCCTCCCTTTCTAGGGCCACTAAACAGAACTAAAAAGTGACTAGACTGCCTGAAATCTTTCACTATCTAAATATGTCAGCAAGCACCTCCTGACATCCAATAACTTTTTTTTCCCCTCGCTCTCGTTTTTTCGGGTTTTCACAAAAAGGGGGCAAAATGATCTCTTGATATCTGTGAAACTGGGATGTGACCTTGGGAAGATACAGTGGGTCTTGTTTCAGCACCACTCCATCTTCCAATACCAACAAAAAAGGCTCCTTAAGCGACAGGGCCTGCAGGTCGCTTACACTTCTAGCTGTAGTAATGGCCAGTAAAAAGGCTAACTTAAGTGTCAAAAATTTTACTGAGATCTCCTGAGCTGGTTCGAAAGGCGCTTTCATCAATGCCTCCAGGACCAGCGTTAGATTTCATGGTGGGAATCTTAATTTTTACGGGGGTTAACCTCTCCCTTGCTAGTAGAAATTTCTTAATCAGGGGCTCCAGCGCAAGCCTCTGGTCCAGAAATACAGACAGGGCTGCCATCTGTACCTTCAGGGTGTTCGGGGCAATCCCCTGATCCACCCCAGCCTGTAAGAATTCAAGCACCAATGGTATCAAAGCATTAGAAACCTCTATCCTGGCACCAGTGTGAGAAGCATTTCCAGAATCTTGAGTAGATACTCCTAGTGACCGGTTTCCAACTACCTAGGAGGGTCTCAATTACTCTATCAGAGCATCCCTTGTCTCGGAGAATCTCCCTCAGAAGAGCCATGCCATCAACTTGAAGAAACCCGGGTCAGGGTGAAGGACTGGTCCTTGAAGGAGATCCTGCCTGGGCGGGTGACGGAGGGGAGGAGAAACCAACCATTTTCTCAGAGTAGCAAACTATGTCCTCTTTGGCCACCATGGGGCTATCAGGATCAGCTTGCACTCCGAGTGGGCTAACCTCTGTAGAACCTGGAGGTATTAAGGCTAGTGGACGGAATGCATATGCTAGGTGGCAATCCCAGTCCTGAGACAGAGCATCCACTCCCTGTGAGGGGGGGGGGGAAAAGAGAAAGAGAGAGACCACCTTTCTGTTCCCTCTGTGGGCGAAAAGGTCTATCTCCAGAAATCCAAACATCTGACATATCTGGAGGAATATGTCCTGGTTTAATTCCCAGACCCCCTGGTGGATAGGCTGTCAGCTTAGGAAATCTGCCACCTCATTGGCGGTCCCCTTTATGTGGGCCGTCGATGTGGACTGAAGGTTTCCTTCGGCCCACTTTAGAATATCTAAAGCCAGGTTCAGTAGCTTCCTGGACCTCGTGCCACTCTGACGGTTCAGATAAGAGACAGCTGTCACGTTGTCCGACAGGACTTGGACATCTAGTCTCTGCATCCTGCCTTTGAAGGCCTTCAATGCCTGACCCATCGCAAGGAGCCCCCTGTGGTTGGAGGAGGCCCTTGCTTTGGTTGGGGTCCAGGGTCCCTGTGCTTGGAGGACCCCCAAGTGAGCGCCCCAATCGTTT
>CM053026.1:185181013-185204719 GCA_028564925.1 Lithobates sylvaticus
TGTCACTGGCGACCCACTTCCACTGTGATTGGACACAGCGGAAGCCAATCAGCGAGTCTGGCGGACCTGAGGTTTGCCAGCACCCCGCGATCGTTCCCAAGAGAGGCAGAATGGTGGTCTGCCTATGTAAAGAAGGCAGTTCGTCATTCTCTGAGAGGGCAAGATGGAGATCGTGTTTCTGCTAAGCAGTCTTCCACCAGTCAAAGCACTCCTTATGAACACATTAAACCCTTTGATCACCCTAGCTGTTAACCCCTTACCTGCTAGTGTCATTACAGTGCATATATTTTTTAGCACTGATCACTGTAACAACGTTACTGGTCCCCAAAAAGCGTCAGTTAGGTGTCCAATTTATCCACTGCAATATCGCAGTCCCACTATAAGTCACTGATCGCCACCATTACTAGTAAAAAAAAAAAAAAAAGAAAGAAAAAAAAAAAAAGAAAGAAAAATATACCAGTTTGGTTTGCGCAAGTTACAGCGTCTACAATCAATATACGCTTATGAGGAATTTTTTTTACCAAAAATATGTAGAATATGTATCGGCCTAAATTGCTGAAGAAATTCGATTTTTTGCATATGTATTATAGCCAAATATAAAAATAAATAAAATAATTTTCTTCAAAATTTTCGCTTTTTTTTGGTATATAGCGCAAAAAATATAAAAAAGGACGCAGAGGTGATCAAATACCACCAAAAGAAATCTCTATTTGTGGAAAAAAAAAAAACATCAATTTTGTTTGCCCAAACACATATGAATTACACAGGTCCTGAGGATAATTTAATGCAGATAAGGCAATAAGTGAGTTTAAAGGGGTTGTAAACCCTTGTGTTTTTCCATCATAAAGCGGAGTTCTGTTATTAGAAAAAAAAAAATACTGCAGCTGCTGACTTTTAATAATCCGACACTTACCTGTTCCAGCGATGCGGGGGATCGTCTCCCCCTCCGCTCTGTGGCGCCGGCATTGTCACAGCCGCGCTGCGACTGGCCCCGGGAGGAAGTGGGAGCTGGAACCCTCTAAAAAGAGGGTTTTCGCCCCCTTCCCCAAAAAAAAGATGCCAAATGTGGAATGTCTGGGGGTCACCTCTCTTAAAGCGGAAGTTCCATTTTTGGGTGGAACTCAGCTTTAATGTATCCTATGCAGGAAGGTGAAAATACTTCTGACACTGACCACCCCCCCGTTTTACTCACCTGAGCCCCTCGATCCCTCGGTGGAGACACGCTCTCTCTCTGCCCGGGGTTCTCAGCTCTCGATTGGATAGATTGATAGCAGCGTAGCCAATGACGCAGGGCCAAGTCTGGCATTCCGTGTCTACGGACATAAATGCTGGACTCGGGAGCGCGCCCACAAGGTAACCCCCCCGGAAGAGCGCTTCTCCAAGGGGGGTTATCTAATGCAGGGGAGGAGCCACGAGCGCTGTTGGGGAGACCCCAGAAGACGAGGATCGGAGCCACTCTGTGCAAAACGAACTGCACAGTGGAGGTATTACATGTTTGTTATTTAAAAAAAAAAAAAAAAAAAAAAAAAACACAAGGGTTTACAATCCCTTAAATTACCACCTTAATCAGCCGCAGAACCTGTGTAATTCAGATACGTTGGGTATAAAGGGACGAGGTTGCAGCTCTAATCTATAGCCAGCTTCCCAATCGTCCAATGTGCCACACACAGGGAAATGCAGTTGGATGAGACGATTGAAGTTATCGGTGACATCCCTGCTTTCTCTGTGCAATCCCATAATCAATTGATGGCAATACTATTGGATTCACAAACAAGGCAATTCAGTGATACTGATCAATCATTTTACCAATCAACTCTGTATAATGGAATTGATCAGAAGTTCTGGCCAATGGGATGATATGTGGACTATATTGCACAGTGTGTGGGCTGGCTCCCTATAGTGGAAGGTATATGGTCCAGCAGAAGGCGGGCACACACTCACAGATCTGTACATAGTAGGAGGAATGTGCCATAGCGGTGGGAGTGGCAGGGACCGTCCACGCCGCAGCGGCTCACAGGCCTGCAGCACTACCTGTGTGGGGGTGAACACTTGGCCCAGCTCCTCTATGCCCAGCGACTCGTAGTTCACACTAAGCGGGTGTAACGGCTTTTCGTCCACCTCGTCCAGGGCCAGAGCCCCGCACCACTGGGAAATGTCTACCGGCATCCTGCTCTACGATCAGCTCTGCGCCACTGTCACCGAGCCCAGCAACACGAGAAAGGGGCGGCTCCACGCACACATACCCCCCGACCGACACGCCACCAATAAGGAGGGAGGGCGTACACCGGCGCAGACGTCCTATTGGTGGACGGAGATCACCCGTGTGATGGTCCAGTCCCCCCGCAGCCTGCGGAGAGTGACGGCTGGAGAAGGCGTGTCACATGTTCATCCAGACACCATTAGTGTTGTTATTGCCGAGTGGGCGTGGTCTGTGCGGGCTCTGGAGATGCATGGCAAATCAATGGCTGTGCTCTGCAGAGGGGCTGCGCCGAGTCCTCAGCACAAAGCACACACAGCCCTGTTATCCCCCACCATCCCGTCCACCTCTCCTTCTAGAAAGGCCAATGACATCCCTACCATCCCGTCCACCTCTCCTTCTAGAAAGGCCAATGACATCCCCACCATCCCGTCCACCTCTCCTTCTAGAAAGGCCAATGACATCCCCACCATCCCGTCCACCTCTCCTTCTAGAAAGGCCAATGACATCCCCACCATCCCGTCCACCTCTCCTTCTAGAAAGGCCAATGACATCCCCCACCATCCTGTCCACCTCTCCTTCTAGAAAGGCCAATGACATCCCCACCATCCCGTCCACCTCTCCTTCTAGAAAGGCCAATGACATCCCCACCATCCCGTCCACCTCTCCTAGAAAGGCCAATGACATCCCCACCATCCCGTCCACCTCTCCTTCTAGAAAGGCCAATGACATCCCTACCATCCCGTCCACCTCTCCTTCTAGAAAGGCCAATGACATCCCCACCATCCCGTCCACCTCTCCTTCTAGAAAGGCCAATGACATCCCCACCATCCCTTCCACCTCTCCTTCTAGAAAGGCCAATGACATCCCCACCATCCCGTCCACCTCTCCTTCTAGAAAGGCCAATGACATCCCCACCATCCCGTCCACCTCTCCTTCTAGAAAGGCCAATGACATCCCCACCATCCCGTCCACCTCTCCTTCTAGAAAGGCCAATGACATCCCCACCATCCCGTCCATCTCTCCTTCTAGAAAGGCCAATGACATCCCCACCATCCCGTCCACCTCTCCTTCTAGAAAGGCCAATGACATCCCCACCATCCCGTCCGCCTCTCCTTCTAGAAAGGCCAATGACATCCCCACCATCCCGTCCGCCTCTCCTTCTAGAAAGGCCAATGACATCCCCACCATCCCGTCCACCTCTCCTTCTAGAAAGGCCAATGACATCCCCACCATCCCGTCCACCTCTCCTTCTAGAAAGGCCAATGACATCCCCACCATCCCGTCCACCTCTCCTTCTAGAAAGGCCAATGACATCCCCACCATCCCGTCCACCTCTCCTTCTAGAAAGGCCAATGACATCCCCACCATTCCGTCCACCTCTCCTTCTAGAAAGGCCAATGACATCCCCACCATCCCGTCCACCTCTCCTTCTAGAAAGGCCAATGACATCCCCACCATCCCGTCCACCTCTCCTTCTAGAAAGGCCAATGACATCCCCACCATCCCGTCCACCTCTCCTTCTAGAAAGGCCAATGACATCCCCACCATCCCGTCCACATCTCCTTCTAGAAAGGCCAATGACATCCCCACCATTAAGTCCACATCTCCTTCTAGAAAGGCCAATGACATCCCCACCATCCCGTCCACATCTCCTTCTAGAAAGGCCAATGACATCCCCACCATCCCGTCCACCTCTCCTTCTAGAAAGGCCAATGACATCCCCACCATTCCGTCCACCTCTCCTTCTAGAAAGGCCAATGACATCCCCACCATCCCGTCCACCTCTCCTTCTAGAAAGGCCAATGACATCCCCACCATTCCGTCCACATCTCCTTCTAGAAAGGCCAATGACATCCCCACCATCCCGTCCATATCTCCTTCTAGAAAGGCCAATGACATCCCCACCATCCCGTCCACCTCTCCTTCTAGAAAGGCCAATGACATCCCCACCATTCCGTCCACCTCTCCTTCTAGAAAGGCCAATGACATCCCCACCATCCCGTCCACCTCTCCTTCTAGAAAGGCCAATGACATCCCCACCATCCCGTCCATATCTCCTTCTAGAAAGGCCAATGACATCCCCACCATCCCGTCCACCTCTCCTTCTAGAAAGGCCAATGACATCCCCACCATTCCGTCCACCTCTCCTTCTAGAAAGGCCAATGACATCCCCACCATCCCGTCCACCTCTCCTTCTAGAAAGGCCAATGACATCCCCACCATCCCGTCCACCTCTCCTTCTAGAAAGGCCAATGACATCCCCACCATCCCGTCCACCTCTCCTTCTAGAAAGGCCAATGACATCCCCACCATCCCATCCACCTCTCCTTCTAGAAAGGCCAATGACATCCCCACCATCCTGTCCACCTCTCCTTCTAGAAAGGCCAATGACATCCCCACCATTCCGTCCACCTCTCCTTCTAGAAAGGCCAATGACATCCCCACCATCCCGTCCACCTCTCCTTCTAGAAAGGCCAATGACATCCCCACCATCCCGTCCACCTCTCCTTCTAGAAAGGCCAATGACATCCCCACTATCCCGTCCACCTCTCCTTCTAGAAAGGCCAATGACATCCCCACCATCCCGTCCACCTCTCCTTCTAGAAAGGCCAATGACATCCCCACCATCCCGTCCACCTCTCCTTCTAGAAAGGCCAATGACATCCCCACCATCCCGTCCACCTCTCCTTCTAGAAAGGCCAATGACATCCCCACTATCCCGTCCACCTCTCCTTCTAGAAAGGCCAATGACATCCCCACCATCCCGTCCACCTCTCCTTCTAGAAAGGCCAATGACATCCCCACCATTCCGTCCACCTCTCCTTCTAGAAAGGCCAATGACATCCCCACCATCCCGTCCACCTCTCCTTCTAGAAAGGCCAATGACATCCCCACCATCCCGTCCACCTCTCCTTCTAGAAAGGCCAATGACATCCCCCACCATCCCGTCCACCTCTCCTTCTAGAAAGGCCAATGACATCCCCACCATTCCGTCCACCTCTCCTTCTAGAAAGGCCAATGACATCCCCACCATCCCGTCCACCTCTCCTTCTAGAAAGGCCAATGACATCCCCACCATCCCGTCCACCTCTCCTTCTAGAAATGCCAATGACTTCCCCACCATCCTGTCCACCTCTCCTTCTAGAAAGGCCAATGACATCCCCACCATCCCGTCCACCTCTCCTTCTAGAAAGGCCAATGACATCCCCACCATCCCGTCCACCTCTCCTTCTAGAAAGGCCAATGACATCCCCACCATTCCGTCCACCTCTCCTTCTAGAAAGGCCAATGACATCCCCCACCATCTCGTCCACCTCTCCTTCTAGAAAGGCCAATGACATCCCCACCATTCCGTCCACCTCTCCTTCTAGAAAGGCCAATGACATCGCCACCATTCCGTCCACCTCTCCTTCTAGAAAGGCCAATGACATTCCCACCATTCCGTCTACCTCTCCTTCTAGAAAGGCCAATGACATCCCCACCATTCCATCCACATCTCCTTCTAGAAAGGCCAATGACATCCCCACCATTCCGTCCACCTCTCCTTCTAGAAAGGCCAATGACATCCCCACCATCCCGTCCACCTCTCCTTCTAGAAAGGCCAATGACATCCCCACCATTCCGTCCACATCTCCTTCTAGAAAGGCCAATGACATCCCCCAGCATCCCGTTCACCTCTCCTAGAAAGGCCAATGACATCCCCACCATCCCGTCCACCTCTCCTTCTAGAAAGGGCAATGACATCCCCACCATCCCGTTCACCTCTCCTTCTAGAAAGGCCAATGACATCCCCCACCATCCCGTCCACCTCTCCTTCTAGAAAGGCCAATGACATCCCCACCATCCCGTCCACCTCTCCTTTTAGAAAGGCCAATGACATCCCCACCATCCCGTCCACCTCTCCTTCTAGAAAGGCCAATGACATCCCCACCATCCCGTCCACCTCTCCTAGAAAGGCCAATGACATCCCCACCATCCCATCCACCTCTCCTTTTAGAAAGGCCAATGACATCCCCACCATTCCGTCCTCCTCTCCTTCTAGAAAGGCCAATGACATCCCCACCATCCCGTCCACCTCTCCTAGAAAGGCCAATGACATCCCCACCATCCCGTCCACCTCTCCTTCTAGAAAGGCCAATGACATCCCCACCATTCCGTCCTCCTCTCCTTCTAGAAAGGCCAATGACATCCCCACCATCCCGTCCACCTCTCCTTCTAGAAAGGCCAATGACATCCCCACCATCCCGTCCACCTCTCCTTCTAGAAAAGCCAATGACATCCCCACCATTCCGTCCACCTCTCCTTCTAGAAAGGCCAATGACATCCCCCACCATCCCGTCCACCTCTCCTTCTAGAAAGGCCAATGACATCCCCACCATTCCGTCCACCTCTCCTTCTAGAAATGCCAATGACATCCCCACCATTCCGTCCACCTCTCCTTCTAGAAAGGCCAATGACATCCCCACCATCCCGTCCACCTCTCCTTATAGAAAGGCCAATGACATCCCCACCATCCCGTCCACCTCTCCTTCTAGAAAGGCCAATGACATCCCCACCATCCCGTCCACTTCTCCTAGAAAGGCCAATGACATCCCCACCATCCCGCCCATCTCTCCTTCTAGAAAGGCCAATGACATCCCCACCATTCCGTCCAATGGGTAAAATAGATATTTTGATAATGTTGCAGCAATCACATCTAGAGAACAGGGTAGAATTTCCATTTCTGGAGCACAGACTGAGCCTTTGGAGAAGAGGCAGGAGGTTCAAAGCCAAAGTAGATTTTTCTAAACCACATCCATCATCCTCTTATATGTAATTCCAGGCACTCAGTTATGGAGTTATGGAAAACAGAGCACATACATAGAGGGATCCCTGATTTACTCATAGTAATCTTTTCATGTGCTGTAGCTAAATTCAGGTAGGGGCTGGTGATCTGCAACAATTGTAGGGGTGCATTGCAGTACATAAATTATAATTTAAAGCTCAGATCAATAAATACATTGAATCCAATATGTATGTGGAGCAGATACCTTCCTTGTGCTCATTCCTTGTCTGTATGTAGCACTACTCCTCAGGGGCCACTGGTAATAGCTGGTTCTTCCCCAATAGCACAGAGGCTGCCCACCACCACAAGCACTAGTCCACGCTCTCCGGCTCCAAAAACTCAGTCTAGGGGATGTCTTTTTTAAATGTATTGCTCAAGGAACTTTAAACAGAAGAGGGGTTATGGCAGAGAATACTCCAAAAATGTATAACAACAGTTATAAGACAATCTTCTCTTAAAGCGGAGGATTTTTTTTTTTTTTTTTAAGTCAGCAGCTACAAATACTGCAGCTGCTGACTTTTAAAATATGGATACTTACCTGTCCAGGGCGCCCGCGATGTCGGCACCCGAAGCCGATCTATCGCTCGGGTGCATCCGCAGCCATCTTCGCTAAGGGAATCAGGAAGTGAAGCCTTGCGGCATGCACGAGTCGCGCTGCGCAATCCGTATGGTCCCTGCTGTCTCTGGGACCTGTGTGTTTCCCAGCAGACAGCGAGGGGGGGACGGAAAGAGGTGTAGACTCCCGCAGGAGTCTATGCCCGGAAGTGGGTGCAAATACCTGTATTATACACTGAATATACCTGTATTATACATTGAAACAGGAACTAGCTGTGATGAGCAGAGCTGTTACAGATGACAGCCAGATAGGCACTTGATCCAGATGTGCAAGAGTGTATGTATATCACAGCACTCCAAAAAACAGTAAATAAACCATATAGTGAATGATGGTGCTGGGAGTGACCCCAGTAAAAATCAAGTTAATATATATCAAGTTCATAAGGTGATAACATCAACTGGTAGGTCCTTCTGGTCAACTCAATATAAAAGGACTGGCAACAAAGGCTTGACTGATGTCGCTGTGAGGCGTAAATACTCTTACCGGAAACGTTGGATGTGGGTACCATACGGCATCCACATCAGACAGGCTTAGAGATGAAACGTCTTGCATCTAGGGGAGACCACCGCAGGCTGGAACTCAAACGATTTCCGGGACAGGACACTGGATCAGTCAGCAACGGCAAGGTATGCTCGGCATTCGATCATCCAATGGTCACAAGAATGATCATAGAGACCGGGAAAATGAAATAAAAAATGGAGACCACTCCAATGGTGCAGGTCAAACGGACATAAGTTTATTCACATATGCATGTGAAAATAAAAATGAATAAAATCTCGAGACAGTATAAAAAAGATAATTCGGCAATATGAGGGGCATAAGATAGCAGGCCCGACGTGTTTCGACTAAAGTCTTCCACAGGGGCATATCTCTAACCCCCCCACATTGCCTCCAACAATTTATAGACATGGAACAGACAAGAACCGCCCCCTTGGTCAGAGGCAGGAAGTGAACGCCTCCCGCCTGAACCAAATACAATACGGGGGGTAGGTACAAAATTGTCCATACATTCAAGGTAAAATTCAAGGAAAAATGAGACCACTGAATGGCAAACTAACTAATCTTAATGTATCCTGATTGTGAGATGGATCTCTGGGTCGATACATGAGTATTATCAAAATTAAATGAACCCATAATAAAACAAGAAACCCCGCTAGTGGACCTGTCCTATACTCGGGCCGCAAGGCCAATCAGGTGCCGGGAAACAATCTTCCCGCCAAATATTGTCCAATGGCGGTCTTCTGTGAACCGGATGTCCGGAAAAAGGGCGCGCTATGGGTAACAGGCGGCAATGCGCGATGACGTAGATACAATGCGCCTGTTATGCACAACCGGCGGCACGCAGAGACGTAAACACCCCGCGTCTGACCAGATGACCGGAAGCGAACACAAACCGGATGTGTGTCGAATAGGGAACCGGAAATAGAGCCGCCCGTCAATGGACAACATTGCCGAATCAACAGGAAGGGGGAGGACACCAAAACAGACACCAACGAACTTATAAAACGCGATGACGTCACGCGTCAAAAAACGAAGTGCAGACGCACAATACGCCGGAAGTCCCCACCCATGGAGACGTCAACTACCGCCCGGGCAACGACGTCCAGCGCAATGGCGTCGAAACATACCGTGATAAGTGAAGGAAATATACTAACTGTGTATGCATATGATGTGATAAACACAGTGCACAAAACGTCTCAAGGAGACATGTGGGCCCCATCTAGTAACATGGTGACCTTGACAATAGTGACATATACTGTAAATGAAACAACATATGCACAGAATATCCCCATATCAAATTTATACAGAATATCCCCATATACAACGCCACTAAAAGGACACATTTTAGGGGCATCTAGTCAAAATGTGAGCATAGTCCAATAAAGTGATCTGCGATCCAGATATACTGGTGCAGAAAAGATGAGATCTATAAAAAGTATGTGAAAAAAGGCCCTAAAAAAAAAATTAATTAAATTGAACGTGAAATGTGTATTATTAAATGTTTTCCTGAATGGAATAAAAACACAATGACACTGAGTAACCATCTCACATCCAGTTTAAATTATGTAACAACAAAAACAATATTACAAAAATATGTGAAAAATGGAAATATGGGAAGAATTTGGTCCTCAACGACTTAGAAACTCTCCCCATCAAAAAGGTACATCAAGATCCAGTTATATCTCAGGGATTAAAATCCCTGTGTAAAAACAAAAACATCATCATCCGCCCCGCTGATAAGGGAGGCGGGATTGTGATACTTGATCGAGAGGACTACAATGGGGAGATGCTAAGACAGTTAGATGATCGATCCACATACACCATTTTGAGTGGAGATCCCACCTTAAAATATAAAAAGGCCTTGGTTGAATTGATTGAGGAAGGTTTCTCTCTTAGCGTACTCAACCGCAAGGAGAGGGAATTTCTCGTTCCTTTGGCTCCCCGAATCCCTATAATTTATTACCTTCCCAAGGTTCATAAGTGTCCTACCAATCCTCCAGGTCGCCCTATCGTTAGTGGCATCGATTCCGTGACCTCGAGGATTGGTAGGTACATTGATTTTTATCTACAGCCATTAGTTAGACTAATCCCCTCGTATCTTAAGGATACCAAGGACGTGATTCGGCTGCTAGAATCTGTGGAACATCAGGAGGGTTTGATTATGGTTACAGCCGATGTCGCCGCGCTATATACCTGTATCTCCCACCATTTGGGTATAGGCGCGGTTGAGTTCTATTTATCCAGTCTTTCAACCCTTTCCTCTATACAGAAGAATTTCATTTTGGATTTATTGCGATTTGCCACCAAACATAATTATTTTTGGTTTCAGGGCACCTTTTACTCCCAAATTAAGGGAGTGGCCATGGGGGCCAAATATGCCCCCAGTGTGGCTAATCTTTTCATGGCCCAGTGGGAGGAGGACGTCGTCTATGCCCTCGGGCGCTCTGAACTAGTCCTATGGACTAGATATATAGACGACGTCCTCCTCCTATGGAAGGGTGATATGCCTTCCTTAGATGAGTTCATGACTACCCTCAATCATAACGATCGGGGGATAGTTTTGAGCTACGAGGCCAGTTCCACCAATATACATTTTCTTGACCTGGAGATAGAGTCCACCGCACGAGGCTTTGAGTTTAAAACCTATTTTAAGCCCACCGACAGGAATGGGTACATTCCTGTCGGGAGCTGTCATCATGACCATTGGCTCAAATCAGTCCCAAGAGGACAATTCCTCCGAATGAGGAGGAATTGTACGAATGATTCTACCTTTTTTCAACAGTGCCAGACTTTGAAACAAAGGTTTGTAGAAAAGGGTTACCAACCAGACACCCTAGATGCAGATATAAAATCCGTGGCCACTGTAGATAGGAAGTCCTTATTGGTTGACCATCCCAAGACCCCCAGAGACAACAAATTTAGGTGGTCTTTCTTTACCTCTTTTTCTACCCAACACAAAGAGGTCAAGAAGATTATAGCAAGACACTGGAAGGTTCTACGTAGCGATCGTATCTTGGGACCTTCTCTCCCTGAACGGGCGGGCATCATCTTTAGGGGTGCCCGGTCCGTTCAGGGCGACATCGCTCCCAATGTTGTCGACCCCCCCAGGATGACTTCATTCTTTCAACACTGTAAGGGGTATTTCCCGTGCAAAAAATGTAACGTCTGCCTACACAACATACTAGGCAGACGAATGACGGATAATTTCCGTTCTACTGTCACTGCACGCACGTATGCCATGAAACATTTTACCACATGCGCCACTAAATTCATAGTGTACTTGATCACATGTCCGTGCAAATTGCAGTATGTCGGACGTACTATTCGTACGTTCTCCATACGTGTTAACGAACATTTGGCCAAGATCCGTAAAGGGTGTATTAAACATAGCGTTCCCCGCCATTACCGCGAACACCACAATAGAGATCCATCAGGGACCCAGTTCCAAGTAATTGATAAATTTGTCCCTCATTGGCGTGGTGAGTCCAACCTACGAGGGGTCTCTAGGTTGGAAACCTATTGGATCCATGAGTTGAAGTGCTACTCGCCCTTCGGTATGAACGTTGAGTGGGACATCAATTGTTTCATCAACCAGGGGTGAGTGGCACTTCACTCGTATTGGTAGTCCTGGATTCATTCCAACGGGGACCTTCCATTCCCATATTTCCATTTTTCACATATTTTTGTAATATTGTTTTTGTTGTTACATAATTTAAACTGGATGTGAGATGGTTACTCAGTGTCATTGTGTTTTTATTCCATTCAGGAAAACATTTAATAATACACATTTTCACTTTTTAATTTTTTTTCACATACTTTTTATAGATTTTATTATTTTTGCAACCAGTTTATCTGGATTGCAGATCACTTTATTATATATATATTTCACACTTTTTCACTTTTTATAGGGATTGCGGCATTTGGAGCAGATCACTTTATTGGACTATGCTCACATTTTGACTAGATGCCCCTAAAATGTGTCCTTTTAGTGGCGTTGTATATGGGGATATTCTGTATAAATTTGATATGGGGATATTCTGTGCATATGTTGTTTCATTTACAGTATATGTCACTATTGTCAAGGTCACCATGTTACTAGATGGGGCCCACATGTCTCCTTGAGACGTTTTGTGCACTGTGTTTATCACATCATATGCATACACAGTTAGTATATTTCCTTCACTTATCACGGTATGTTTCGACGCCATTGCGCTGGACGTCGTTGCCCGGGCGGTAGTTGACGTCTCCATGGGTGGGGACTTCCGGCGTATTGTGCGCGTGACGTCATCGCGTTTTCGAAGTTCGCCGGTGGTTTTTTGGTGTCCTCCCTCTTCCTGTGGACTCGGCGATGTTGTCCATTGACGGGCGGCTCTATTTCCGGTTCCCTATTTGACGCACATCCGGTTTGTGTTCGCTTCCGGTCATCTGGTCAGACGCGGGGTGTTTACGTCTCTGCGTGCCGCCGGTTGTTGCGTATCAGGCGCATTGTATTTACGTCATCGCGCATTGCCGCCTGTTACCCATAGCGCGCCCTTTCCCGGATATCCGGTCCACAGAAGACCGCTATTGGACAATTTTTGGCGGGAAGATTGTTTCCCGGCCTCGGATTGGCCTTGCGGCCCGAGTATAGGACAGGTCCACTAGCGGGGTTTCTTGTTTTATTATGGGTTCATTTAATTTTGATAATACTCATGTATCGACCCAGAGATCCATCTCACAATCAGGATACATTAGGATTGTTTTTTGCCATTCAGTGGTCTCATTTTTCCTTGAATTTTACCTTGAATGTATGGACAATTTTGAACCTACCCCCCGCATTGTATTTGGTTCAGGCGGGAGGCGTTCACTTCCTGCCTTCGACCAAGGGGGCGGTTCTTGTCTGTTCCATGTCTATAAATTGTTGGAGGCAATGTGGGGGGGTTAGAGATATGCCCCTGTGGAAGACTTTTAGTCGAAACGCGTCGGGCCTGCTATCTCACGCCCCTCATATTGCCGAATTATCTTTTTTATATTGTCTCGAGATTTTATTCATTTTTACTTTCACATGCATATGTGAATAAATTTATGTCCGTTTGACCTGCACCATTGGAGTGGTCTCCATTTTTTATTTCATTTTCCCGGTCTCTATGATCATTCTTGTGACCATTGGATGATCGAATGCCGAGCATACCTTGCTGTTGCTGACTGATCCAGTGTCCTGTCCCGGAAGTCGTTTGAGTTCCAGCCTGCGGTGGTCTCCCCTAGATGCAAGACCCTCCATCTCTAAGCCTGTCTGATGTGGATGCCGTATGGTACCCACATCCAACGTTTCCGGTAAGAGTATTTACGCCTCACAGCGACATCAGTCAAGCCACTTGTTTCCAGTCTTTCTATATTGAGTTGACCAGAGGGACTTACCAGTTGATGTTATCACCTTATGAACTTGATATTTATTAACTCGATTTTCACTGGGGTCACTTCCAGTATCATTATTCACATTTTGGTTTATTTATTGCTTTTCAGAGTGTTGTGACATACATTCACTCTTGCACATGTAATAGCGCTACATTTTTGGATTTGTTTTATACAGGGATGCCACCAGACCATCAGGGATGCCCACCACCAGGTATGCCACCCTAGACCACCAGGGATGCCAATTTGTGCCCACAATGGGCATCACTGATTGGCAGGCATTATTGTTTGGCACTGATTGGCATCCATCAGTACTATACATTAGAGTACATCAGTGCCACCTATCATTGCCCATCCGTGCCGCCTAACCCTGCCCATCCATGCCGCCTATCAGTACCCATCCGTGCCGCATATCAGTGCCCATCAATGCCACCTCATCAGTGCCACATCATTGATGCCACCTCATTGGTGCCCATCAGTGCCGCCTTATCAGTGCCCGTCAGTGCAGCCCCATCAGTGCCCATCAGTGGAGAAAACGTACTTATTTACAAAGTTTTGTAACTGAAACAAAAAAAACTTTTTTTTTTTCCAAATTTTCCGCAGAAGTAGGACTAGGCAGAACAAAAAAACAACCCCTGGCTACGCCCATGGGCTGTCCTCTGTAAGTATATAACCCCCTCCCTGCTCTAGGTATTCAGTTCAGTAGCAAGCAATAATAGAATTATCAAAAAACTTCATAGAGGGGTGGGTGCGAAAGGCTAACAGAAAAGCCAACCAGGTAACAGGAGCTTCATACAGGACAAGCTGGAACCCAACCTGAACGATACCCCTTCAAGAGGGATTAGACCCTCTTAACAGCAGCCTGCAAAAAGCTTGCATCCAATAAAGTTACCCGCAGATGCCAACCCATCCACTTTGTAGAACTTGTGAAAAATGCGCCACGAACGCCTGAAGACAGAAGGCCCAAGACGCACTAGGCACCCGAGAAGAATAAGCAGGGAACAGTGAAAGCAGGAACCCCGATTCCTGACATAATAGCCCAGAGTCATCATCTGTCTGATCCATCCAGAAGAAGGTTGCAGAAGAAGCAGACTTTCTTGGCCTGTCCGTGAGTACAGAGAGCCTGACCTCCAAAAGACTCAGTGGCTGGCAAATACAACCGAATCCCTCAAACCACATCCCGGGCAGATAAGGCAAATTCATTGGGATGTGTTGCCAAGGACACAAGAAAGGAAACACAATGTCCTTGTTCAAATGGAAACCCAGGGACGGAACTATAGAAAAAGGGCGAAGCACCGCCTAAACCTGGGTAAGGTGAACGAAAAGATAACGGCACCCTTTTCGACACCCTGTGAGCAGATGTGAAAGCCACCAAGAGGCCACCTTCCGAGACAGAGTAAGCAGTGGAATCTCCCGATATTTTGAGAAAGAGAGAGAGCGGCTCCTGGAGAACCGAAAACAAAAGTTCAGATCCCACAGCGGTAGACAAACTGCACCGGTGGAAACAGACATCTAACCCCTTGAATAAAAGGTACACACCAGGGAGTGCAAGACCAGGGGATGCTGAAGACGACCACCCAGGCTGACACCTCGATGGTACTCGAAGCGCATTCATGCTAAACCCCCCCGTAAATGGGGGTCGGAATTGGAGCCACCTAGAAAGAACAAGGATGAATGCCCCGGTGATTCACACCAGGATATATGCGCTCTCCACACCCAGAGGTTAAAACCTCCTAAAAGATAGACTCCCTAGCCATCAACAGTGTCGGAAATGCCGCACCTGGCTCAACTCAGCCAGGCCATTAAAACCAGTGACTCTAAGGCAGGATGGAAGAATGGCCCTGGGACCATAGATCCTTCCTGAGAGGCAGTCGACAAGGAACGCCGGCGATCAGGCGCACCCGGTTAGTGTACCCAGACCGACTGGACCCATCCGGGGATAATAGAATGACCGGAACCCCCGCAGCTGCGATCCTGCCTAAAAGCCACAGCAGAAGCTGGAGAGGAGGAAAGGCATAGGAAAATGTCACTGGGCCACCAGAGCTGCCAGAGCAACCCGTGACCTTACCAGAAACCTTGGTACCTTCCAGTTGAACCAGGACACCAAGAGAACTACCTCATGAGTGTCCCGGAACAAACCCGAAGAAACATGGCCCGGTGAAGGGCCCATCCGTGGTCCAACCCTCACCAACTGAGGTATCCGCCTGTCAGCATTCCACTCCTGGAATGCATACACCGGAAAAGGGCCAGACAAAACGTTCTGCCCACCGGGGAATACTGGCAACAGCCAGAGCTGCCACAGCCTATTTGACCCCCTGGCGAAGGGCATAAGCCATCGTGGTTGCCTTGTCCCACTAAAACCACACTGGGAGCCCCTGAAGTCGATCCGTCCATGATCCAGACTTAGCCTGATTGCTCGAAGTTCCAGGATATTTCCTGGTAGTCTGGATTCCACCAGCGTACAATGACCCTGAGCAGAGCTCAGTCCCAGGACATCCTACCCGGACCGACTGACATCGGTGGTCACCCTGTTTAATACAAGGGGAGAAAGGATTTATCCCGTCGAAGAACCGGAGAGCGAGCCACCAGACCAGGGAACTCTGGTTTCCTAACTCAGCCAAATCCGATTGTCCCGAGAGCATTTGTCTCATGCCAGGATCTCCCAGAAGGGAGCTTGTATGGAACTGCGCAAATGGAATCATTTAAAAAAGGTAGAAACTCTCAGACCCAACACCCACACGCAGATCCGCAGAGGGCCTACCTGTTGGACAGAAAAATAAAAAACACAGCATGCAACTTCTGGAGTTTGTCCAAGAGAAGAAAACACACTGGCGAGAGCTAAAGCTCAGGCTTAGATAATCCGACGTTCTGGAAGGGCCCAAGCAGACTTCCGATAGTATAGATGCCTACTGAATTCTCTTAAGGTCTGTATAGAAACTACATTGCCCCTTTGGGGTAGCCGAGGAGTGGCCGTCGAAGATCGTCCATGCAGCCAGGACCGCAAACCCCCACAGATGCAACCACGCCCGATCCGGGGCCAACACCACGCGAATACCCGAGGAGTGGTGGCCAGACTATGCGCTGATCATGCGCCACACCCACAGAAAAACGGAGAAAGTGATGGAGTCGGGCACATAACGGAATGCATAAACAAGCATTTGTGATGTCGATAGAAACCAGAAGGTACGTGATTAAGGGGTGCTACCGCGGTACTAACAGACTCCATCCTGAACTTCTGTACCCACACAAGGCAGGTCAGGGCCTTAAACTGTTCCTGTACTGTGACAACCACACTCTGCAGCAACGGAGCATGCACATCTCCCCCAGCGGAGAACAGCAAGCGGCCCCGCAGTAGACGAGTAGAGGAGACCTTAGAAGCTCAGTAACCAGGGGAAATATGGCCAAGAGGCGTAGCTGACATACTGCACTGCCTAGACCATATGTCCAGCAATGCAGCAAAGGCAGGGGAATCCCCAAATGGGTACCTCACAGCAAGCGTTTTTTTTTTTTTTTTTTTTTTTTAAAACACAAATGCACTCTAGACCCTCCCAGTCTACAAGGACAATATTGTCAAGATAAGAGGAAAAGAGAACGCTTTCACCACGCAAGATGGCTTATGAGGTATCGGCTCTCCGCCTCGGCCACCACTGCATCCCTAGAGTGACCGACCACCCCAGGGAGTACCCACGCCCCACACCACTCCGGGAAGGAGAGGAGGGGACCCATTATATTCCTCTCCAACGAAAAGCGCGGGTAACGCTCCTAGACAGATCCTCCTCGCCACCGAAGTGGGGGGCTTTCGGCCATGAGGAACGCTGCAACACAGGCCAAGACCCGGTCGTATGCGACCTCGCGAGATGTTTAACTCGCAGGGCCAGCCCCTGTCCAGTGGGGCTATGTCGCGGTCGACCTATGGCGTAGCTGTGGTCTGTGTGCGCTCGCTGACCAGACTGGGGTGACCACTGGATCAAGCGTCCAGCCCGGCAGTTGATTGTAGATCTCACCGGAAAAAATCCAGGAAAAAGAGAAAATAACAAACAAAAAAATTCCCAGGACTAGAGATCCCAGCAGGGAACTAGGTCCTTACTCCTGACTTGGAAGAACAAAACTGAATACCTAGAGCAGGGAGGGGGTTAGATACTGACGGAGGACAGCCCATCGGCATAGCCAGGGGTTGTTTTTTTGTTGTGCCTAGTCCTACTCCTGCAGAGATGATATAACCCTACCGTTCTGAATAAAGAAGGCTGTGTCTGTCAATGAACGAATGAGAACTTTTTTTTATGTTAATGTATTATATGTATTAAGATAGAAAAAACCTTCTGTGTGCAGCAGCCTCCTCAGCCCCCCTAATACTTTCCTGAGCCCCATCTCTGTCAAGCGATGTCCACAAGTTCCTCGGCCGTCTGAGACTCTCCCTCCTGATTGGCTGAGATACAGCAGCGGCGCCATTGGCTCTTGCGGCTGCTAATCAAAGTCAGTTAGCCAATCAGGAGAGAAGGGGGTGCGGGGCCGAATGGCAGCTACGTGTCTGAATGGACACACTTAGCTGCAGCTTGGCTCGGGTGACCCCATAGCAAGCTGCTTGCTGTGGGGGCACTCGACAGGAGGGAGAGGCCAGGAGCACAGAAGAGGGACCCAAGAAGAGGAGGGTCTGGGCTACCCTGTGCAAATCCACTGCAACAGAGGAGGTAAGTATAACATGTTTGTTATATATATATATTTTTTTTTAAACAAGACTTTACAATCACTTTAAATCACTGAGAAAGAAAATAAACATGTAATGGGTTATATTTACAAAGATGCTTGGTATCCCCGGGTATACTAAGGCCACATTCACACCTGTGCGACGCATCAATTTATTTTACTGCATGTTTTGGAGCGGTTGTCATGCAACAGCATAGGGCAGCCTATTCACTTCAATGGGCTGCCCTACAAGTGACAAACACACCAAAGTACCTTTTCTGGCACTGAGCCAAATACATTTTTCAATTTGTGTTTTTTGCACTTTTTTTAAGGAAAATGCACAACAAAATGCGTGACGGCTACCTGCATTTTGGGTGCCATTAAAAATGCATGGCACCGCAAGCATGATGCTTGTTTTGGCCCATTTTTTCCCATGTTACCAGAATGCCAAAGAATAAACGGGGCCTAAAGCATCTAAATAATCCAAAATCAGTTTCCTGCAACAGAAGAAGAATATGTACCTCTCTGGCAGCCTGTGTCTCCTGCCTACACTTTATTCCAGCTCTGTAGCCTCAGACTGTTCAGCGTTTAACACTTCTGGGAAAGTCAAATACCTGTGCCTCCCTCTGTATTTTCTGCTTCCTTTCTCTGACCCGTACGTCAGTACTAGACTCAGCAGTTATTTAGGGGTCAGTAGTTGAAACTATAGGAAGCCACGGAAAAGGGGGGCAGAGGCATCCAAGGTTCCCGTGTGTTGAATGGTGAAGGGGCTGATGGTGACTGCAGAGTGGAACAGGGGGAAAGTAAGCGACACAAGTATTGCAGGGAACTGGCTTTAGAATTATTTTAGGACTTTACAGAGAATTAATCTGTATGTCTCAATTCGGAGCTGTATGGGAGAGGTTTTGGTATAGAGTTATACTAAAGCACCTGCAATTTTATTAGGATGTAGTACCCCTCATTACCCTGTAGGTAGTGCTAGGTGCTTTGTTATTTAGACTGCACTCTTTCCGAAGTAAATTTAATTCTGCAAATAGGATTGTAAGAAACAAAACGTATCAATACAGAGTAATGAAAGACACGTACCAAACAGGAAACCAGCTAAATACACATATTTTATAGGAACAATCAGCGCAAACCTGAAATTAATTAAAACTAACAAATGCAAGCTGAACACAAAAAGGTAAACCACAAAATCCCTCACAGTGTAATATAAAAGAAAACATGTGCAGCGCAAAAAGTGAAATTAAGATAAAATAACATAACATAAAAGTTCATATCCAACAAATGATGCGAAGTGATGTGGATGAGAACACCCAGTGACTGTCAATCATCAATCGAATATTGCAGTGATAAATCCTCCACCATACGAATAAAATACTCTTACCAGATGTGATAAGTAAAAACGCATGGACCCAATGAGGGATAAAACATGAGACACCGATCTGGCCAATCCGAGACTCAATCTGGAGCTGTATGCTGATCAGGAACGATCCAAGATGTCCTTAGGTTGAAGATGCAGCTTCAAACAGGATGTAGTCATACAAGTGTGATGCCCAGAAAAAAGAGAGGAATGCGATCTAAGTGCACACTGTCATCTTCATTTATTTAAAAAATGTAGCAAAATTAAACAGGAACATGCTCTCATAAGAGCAGCGCACTGAAAGTGTATACTAGAAATAGCCAGTCTCTGAAGCTCCAAGAGCGCAAAGAGATACACTGAAGCGCAATGGAAATAAACAAAAAAGATATGCCCAAAACCAGACAAATAACTTTGTAGTATAAATACACAGCACGGTGTGCAGCCACTGTATGCAGTGAAGAGACGCGGGTGACAACCACACTTTTATTCGTATGGTGGAGGATTTATCACTGCAATATTCAATTGATGATTGACAGCCACTGGGTGTTCTCATCCACATCACTTCGCATCATTTGTTGGATATGAACTTTTATGTTATGTTATTTTATCTTAATTTCACTTTTTGCGCTGCACATGTTTTCTTTTATAAAATACACATATTTGACTGAACAAACAAACAAACAGGAAAATCCTTAATGTGTTCTTGGATCAATGTGAATATTTAAAAAGGAAACATTTTTGTACAGATTTTTTTTTTTCTTTTTGAGCCAAGTACATGTAATTTATTCTTAATATACAGTACTATTTACTAAGGGGTTGCAATTGTATTTTATTCTCATAATAAATGCATACTGAAAAAGGCAATTTTGACACGCTTTGACATCCACAGTCTGACAATTCTCGCCTTTAAATAACCTGTATTCAGACAAATGCTCACAACCTGTTGAGAAACATAAGATTCCCTCATACATATAGGTTCTACATCTACTGCATGGGCTCTGGTGACTAAAAATTACATTTTTGTCACTAGTTGACCATGCAAAAGGGTTAGCATTATAGCAGTTATAGCAGTTATAGTTTTTATACTCTTTACATAGCTTGCCACCAGGGGCGTAGATAAGGGGGGTCAGGGCAGATGAAGGCCAATGAGATGACATAGAGCTGCGCCAATATAAACCAAAAATTAGTAAATAAATTGATAAATGTAAAAATCAATATAAAACATATGACCCATCAAGGTGACCATGAAGGAGTACATGGATTGATTAAAACAGTCCAAACTTTAGCTGTGATAGTCCAGTTTAGATACTTCTTGACACCAGGGAATATAATTAACGTGTGACTCGCAGGTATAAATTGTTCAAAGAAAAACACCTCAGTGACAGTTCTATAGTTTCACGCTGTGACATGCAGAAAAAATGGATCAAATGGATCTGCCTCCCACTCTCGTGTTTGGCTTTAATGAAAAATTTTTCATTAAAGCCAAACACGAGAGTGGGAGGCAGATCCATTTGAAAGGTCACATCACAACAAGATAAGTGCAACGTTTCGAAGTCACGCAGAGATCCTGCAGCAGTATACTCCTTTTACCCCTTGATGATGTTCCTTTAAACGAAACGCATCGGAAGGAGCTACAGTGGAAACTAGCTGGAACTGGCTGGATATCTATATTTGGAACGGATGGTGTGGTGATTCCCCTCTTCCCCATTTGAGTGATCTCTCCCGGGTGGATTAACCCTATCAGCTTTCGCCTACGGGGACAACTACAGGCTTTATTTACAGTGCCCTAATCATATAGCCATCTGGTAAGCCTCCAATCCAATAGGTGGTCGGGATGAAACTATTTTTTCTGCATGTCACAGCGTGAAACTATAGAACTGTCACTGAGGTGTTTTTCTTTGAACAATTTATACCTGTGAGTCACACGTTAATTATATTCCCTGGTGTCAAGAAGTATCTAAACTGGACTATCACAGCTAAAGTTTGGACTGTTTTAATCAATCCGTGTACTCCTTCATGGTCACCTTGATGGGTCATATGTTTTATATTGATTTTTACATTTATCAATTTATTTACTAATTTTTGGTTTATATTGGCGCAGCTTTATGTATTTTCCATTTGCCATAGGTGTGAGTATCCCACTTTTCAGCAGCAGCCTTTTTCTGGGTTAGGGTCCCATTTTCCATTCCACGCCCCTCCCCCCACCCCCTTTTCCTAGCGCGGTTTATTTATTTTCACTTCAATGAGATGACACCACGCGTTTAGAGGGGAGGAGCCGAATCTGTGAAGCATCGTGAGTGTAGATTTGCGGTGAATGAAGTGATGATTTGAGACATGCTGTTTTAAAGTTTTTATCTTAGGAGCAGTCTGGAGACTAGCATTACCATTTGGAGAGTGAAAGTTGATCCATTGTGGTGGACACAAGGAGTGATTTGTCTATGCTTTTACATTCATCTTTGAGGTGATCAGGCACTTTAGCTGGTGGAGGTGTGCACTGGATATTGGTCCTTTTGAGGACGAACACACACAGCGGTGATTGCTTTGGAAGCGTTGACACAGATGAACTGTTTTTTCAAATTTTTTGACATTCATTTCCTAATTTAAAATATTTCTTTGATCATGAAATGTTTATTTCCACAACTGCGTGCATTGCGTTCTATTCAGTTGAATGTGGATAATTTTTGCTGCGCTGCATTGCTAAATTTTCATGACCCCACTCTGCTGTCATATGTTTTTGCTGTACCTCCCCCAACAATAAAGTGTAAATAAAGCCTTTAACCGCTTCCCGACCGCCTCATGCACATATACGTGTGCAGAATGGTACGGGCAGGCAAAATCCCGTACCTGTACATGATCCTGTAAATGCCTGCCCGTGGGTCGCGTGCTGATTGCCGCTGGTGTCCTGCGATCGGGTCACGGAGCTGAAGAACGGGGAGAGGTATGTGTAAACAAACCTCTCCCCGCGCTTCCTACTCTGCCTGTCATTGATTAGCTGTTCCCGGTCATCGGGAAAGCCGATCAATGACGTCAGACGTCAGCCCCACCCCCTAATGTAAAAAAACACACACACGTCACAGCCCATAACCCCTCCCCTCCCCCTAGTGGTTAACCCCTTCACTACAACTGTCATTAATACAGGAATCAATGCATTTAAATAGCATTGATTGCTGTATAAATGACAATGGTCCCAAAAATGTGTCAAAAATGTCCGATGTGTCCGCCATAATGTCGCAGTCACAATATAAATCGCTGATCGCCGACATTACTAGTAAAAAAAAAAAAATTTATAAAACTGCTATAAAACTATCCCCTATTTTGTAAACGCTATAACTTTTGCGCAAACCAATCAATAATCGATAATTGCGATTTTCTTTTACCAAAAATATGTAGAAGAATACGTATCGGCCGAAATTGAGGAAAAAAATATGTTTTTTTTATATATTTTTTGGGGATATTTATTATAGCAAAAAGCAAAAAATATTGCATTTTTTTCAAAATTGTCGCTCTATTTTTGTTTATAGCGCAAAAAATAAAAACCGCAGGGGCGATCAAATACCACCAAAAGAAAGCTCTATTTGTGGGAAAAAAAGGACGCCAATTTTGTTTTGGAGCCACGTTGCACGACCGCGCAATTGTCAGTTAAAGCAACGCAGTGCCGAATCGCAAAAAGGGGCCTGGTCCTTTGGCTGCCAATTGGTCCGGGGCTGAAGTGGTTAAGTTTGAAAGACTTGAACCCCCCCCCCCCCCCCCCCCCAGGAAAAAAAATGATCTACGGCCCTGCTCGCCACACTTGCCAGCTAGTTGGCGTTAGTCTTCAAATAAACATTGCAGCCTGCGGAGTGTAAGAAGTGAGTTTAAGGGCAGAGGGCTTATGAAGCAGTTTAGATATTATCTTACTTCCTCAAAAGTATAAATACAAGCAAAAAAAGCTAATTATGTTACAATTTTCTGGAAATGCCCGGGCTTCTATATATATATATATATAAATATGTAAGATTTTAATAGTGGCGCTGCAACAAACAGATGGGGATAACGGCAGCCTGCTAAATAAAATAAAATTGAAGGGTGTGCACTGTGGCGAGAAGTGAGGAAAATAGTGACACACTTTGACACTTTGATAATGACAA